>PVJX010005526.1:0-84783 GCA_004027295.1 Dolichotis patagonum | reverse complement strand
AAAAAAAAAAAAAAAAAAAATTATACTACAAAGCTACTGTAATAAAAATCAACATGGTACTGGAATAAAAACAGACCTGAAGATCAATGGAATAGATTGGAAGATACAACCACAACCACAAGTTCACTCAACCACCTTATGTTTGATAAAGGGGCCAAACATGCTCGCTGGAAAAATGACAGTCTCTTTAATAAATGGTGCTGGAAAAATTGGCTATCCATATGCAGAAGACTAAAACTAGACCCATGCCTATCACCATGTACTAAACTAAAATCTAAATGGATCAAAGATCTAAATATTAAAACAGAAACACTAAATCTGTTGGAAGACAAAGTAGGTAAAAATCTCGAAGATACAGGGGTAGGTAGAGAATTCATGAACGAGAATCAAATCACAAGGGAAATACTTCCCAGAATCAATAACTGGGACCATATCTTATTAAAGAGTTTCTGCATGTCAAAAGAGATTTCCAGCAGAGTGAAAAGAAAACCCACAAATTGGGAAAAAAAAATCTTAATGGACTGTCCCTCAGACAAAGGACTTCTGTCTAGAACTTATAAAGAATTAAAAAAAAAAAATCAGACCCTCGAAATTCAAAGACCCAATCCAAAAATAAGCATCTGAAATGAATGCATAGTTCTCAGATAAAGAAATGCGAATGGCAAAAAAATACATGAAAAAATGTTCATCATCATTAGTCATGAGAGAAATGCAAATTACAACCACACTGAGATTCCATCTCACTCCAGAAAGAACGGCCAGGACAAAAATAACTACCAACAACAAATGCTGGAGAGGCTGTGGGGAAAAAGGAACTCTTCTGCACTGTTGTTGGGAGTGTAGACTGTTGCAACTACTGTGGAGGTCAGTCTGGAGATTCCTCAAAAAGCTTGCTTTGGAAGTCCCATTTAACCCAGCTACTTCAGTTCTAGGAATATTCCCAGAAGAACTGAAAACATCATACCACAGTGATATATGTGCATTCATGTTTATAGCAGCACAATTTGCAATAGCCAGATCTTGGAAACAACCTAAGAGCCCATCAACTGAGGAATGGATTAAAAAGTTGTCGCATTTTTATACAATGGAGTACTACTCAGCTATAAAGAATGATCACATTGAGATATTTATAAATAAATGGACACAACTTGAGACCATACTCATAAGTGAAATAAACCAAACTCACATGTGTAAATACCATATAGTCTCCCTCGTATGAGTTGGTAAGAGTATATAAGATTTTACGGTAAGCATGCTTCCCCTTCTCATTGCTTTGAAGCCTTTCAATGTTTTCATTCATCAGTTGGAATGGTTTTAATCTGTTTTGTTTGACTGTATTACATGTGATGGTATGAACAGCTGTTTTGAAGAAAAGAAAACATTATGGCAGCCATTTCTGATTTAATATTGTCTTGCTTAGAAGTCCTACCATGCTTCTACTCTGCTACTAGCATAGGTTCTATCATGTTGTGTCTTATTGGGATTTTAAAATGTGATAGTATAAACAAATTTTTTTTATTGAAAATGAGATATTATAGTAGCCATTGATCATTCTCTGTTATTCAGTTCAGAATGCCCTGTAATTCTTTCATTCTTTTGAATGATTTTATACTATTTTGGTATGTTTGATATTATTGTATTTGAAATTATGCTCAACTATAGCAGAGAAAGAGATATTTTGATAGCTACTGTTAATGTCCAGTTGTCTTATTGTAAAATGCTGAGTTGCTTATGTTGTTCTGTTCTGATCTGCTTTGTTCTGCCCTCTTTTGTTTTATTCTCTTTAAAATAAAAAAAAAAAAGGGCCGGGGATTTAGCTCAGTGGCTTAAGCGCCTGCCTGGCAAGTGTGAGGTCATGAGTTCGATCCCTGGTACCAAAAAAAAAAAAAAAAAAAAAAAGAATATAAATGAAGGCCTCACTTTTTCTGCCTCTGGAGTCCATTTTGTGTCTAATAAATAATGTCATTTCTCTTGGCATCAGTGCCTTTACTGGGAAATCCTATGCCTGTTTTTAACCTGTGACAGAGACAAATGCGATCCATTGTGGTGTCAAAATGACCTCATGTATGACCCAAAATAAAAATTTAGAACTTAAGTTGTGGCTCTTGATGGTCAAGGAATCCTTCAACTAGCACGTCAAAATGGCACTGATGATTCTCAAAGTCCTGACAACACTCAACAATTTAAATAGTGCTAAAACAATTAAGACTTACCAAAACGTAGGGATGGAAGCCCATAAAGCCCAAGTTCTTTCTGCAGTTAAGCAGCTTCAGAAATTTCCAATTGTAGCAAGATGAGACATTGTGAAAGGGATTATAAAAATAATCAACAGGGTAAAAAGATCAAAGCAAAGCAAAAGATGTCCTTACTGTAAATAGTGTATCACTGGGCCAATCAGTGCCTTGACAAACTTGATAATTTATAACTATTGTGATAAAATATATAGGTCAATCTATATGTCAATGAGACATCGAGTCAACAGGTAGAAATACTTTCTTAAAACTTATGTGTGGTTGGGGGCAGGGGTGATGCACAACTATAATCCTAGCACTTGGAAGTCTGAGGCATGAGGACTGCTTAAAGTTTGAGGCCAGCCTGGGCTACACAAGACTGGTCTGAACATCATGGGGAGAACTTGTCTCAAAAAAGCAAAACAAAAAGAAATCAACAGCACAGGATGGTATCTCACAAAAGTCATGCTTAAATGATTACTATGTCACATATTCACTTTACAATACATAAATGTGTGCTGAATCGTCCAATAAACATCACATAAAATACACCTGGGGACAAATGCATTCTTCTTAAATGACACTCTATTGAAAGATGATAACTTTGGGTAACAGTCTTCGTATCATTAACTAGAATGATGTTCTCATGATCATTATAATAATGTATTACTTTGTCCTTGGTCTCACATTTTCTCTATAAAACTTTATAATTGTTTTCTGTTAACCTTCCATAGAAGTTCAACTTCTAAGACAACGACAATTAATAAACAATGACAGTTGCCCAATTCAAACTCTAAATATTTTCCCTGATTTGGCCTATGTTGTGGACATTCTAAAGATTAAAACTATCTTTATTTATAATAAAAATGTGGCGAGGATCTTTAATGTATTCTCCAGCCCTCAAATAGAGGGCAAGGCCTACTTTCTTACAAAATTTCCTCTATCACTATCATGTTAAACATTTCACAGATATTTATAACCCCATGAGATGAGCCACTGTAGAAGAGCTGGTTACACCATGTAAACCAAATTTATAAATTAAAAAAGGGTGACTACAGACCAAGATTTTAATTTCACAAATTGTCTAAATTGATTCAGAAGGTGTCACAGCAGTACAGAGAAACAAGTCACTATTCTGCTGAAGAGAAGCTGCAAAGCACGAGAGTTTTCTTTCTTCTTAAAAACCTGGTTCTTACAAAGAGCACAGAAGTCACTAGCACCTCCAAACTTACAAAGGTAAAAAGGTCTCTTACCTTTCTGTGTTTCCTGACACGTATACCTCAAGGAAGGCACATGGTTTATTGGGCACATGTTCTTTTTTTTTTTTTTTTTTTTTTTTGGTACCAGGGATCGAACTCACGACCTCACACTTGCAAAGCAGGTGCTTATTACGCTGAGCTAAATCCCTGGCGCCTGGGCACATGTTCTTAACACATCTTAGATACAATTACATGGAAAAATAAAAAATCAACTCTTTCCTCTAACGAAACCTTATACAGACAAAATTTGCCTGACACATCTTGGTCACTTAAGGGACTGTGGGAAGGAATACAACCACTCTGGCTATTCCAGTGGTTTGCACCTGTTAACCCAAAAATGGTATTTCCATCCAAAAGAATTTCTATTACATACAGTCCCAATGTGAGACAGTAGTTCCTGTATTCCTTTCCAACATCAATGGTGTATAGATAGATAGATAGATTCGTTATCTCTCAAACATCATTCAAATTACTGTACTCAGACAAGTCAAAGATTGAATGCCAATTAATCTCATCAGAATGGTTAAAAAAAATTCAGCCCTTTCACAAATCACCTCAACACCTAAACTTATTCTATAAAAATGTTTTCTGGATATTCGTTTGTGAGAGCTACAGCAAAAACTTCTGTGGTCACCTTCAAAGTGATCAAACTATCAGTAGATATTTCTAAAACAAAACCTCTGAACTGCTACCTCAGATGAACATTGATTTAAAAAGTTACAACAACTTGATGTCCTTAAAATGACACTCATCTGGCTAAACAACATCAAAAAGTTCTTTGGACAGTCATCTTACTTGAGATGTGAGTTACTATTCTGTGCACATCACATCTATCCCTCTGAACCATTCAGAGTTCTAAGAAGAAGAAGAGCACCTTCTCCATAGTACCTTTTATACAAATCAGAACAGACAGAGGTATTACTAACAACCAGGACTGGCTATAATCCCAACTTCATAAACTACAAATGAAAGCTCACTGTATCTATTTAAATCTCCTGAATGATATTCCTTACTGCCTACATCAAAAAAATGGATTTTATGTCCTCAACCTTCACATTCATATCTTTATTAATACTGAAGTTATCTCTTTGTTCTTTTTGTTATGGTCCTCTATGCTCTTATATGCCATCGTGCTGGACACTCCATATTGAGCCCATGATGACCTTTGTACATCAAGCCCAGTCTGCTCAAATCACCACAGCAAGGATGGAGCACAGAAAAAATGGAAAGAGCCACACACAAAACACAATTTTCTGGGAAATTTTCTTTTCTTTTTTTTTTTCTGGGAAATTTTCATAGTGAACTTTTCACATCCAAGCCTCACTGCTGTACAGCACACCTTGCTGCTCAACAAATCAGAGGGGGAACTGAACATACAATCCAATCAAATTTTAACACAAAACGTATGTGGGAGATATTTTACATGTAAGTCACAGCATGAGGTCTACTGCTGAAGTAAGTCAGGAGACACAAGCCAGCCCAGTGCCACTCAAACACAAACATTATGCAATAGTCATTATTGGATCTACCAAAACTATCCAATTGTCAGTGCCAAACATGATGGTAAGTGGGGAGCAAGCACTGAGCTGTCCATGAAAGAGCTTTGGACATGCTTAAGTTACCTCATTTGCACAGCACAGGATGCTGAGGGCCTGCCAGTCTCACGGAAAGCCAGAAGAGAACAAAGGCATAAAAGCAGCAGGGGACACACAGAAACAAGGCCTCTCAGGTGAGGCAGAGGTCTAGGTCCTGCCAAGGCTGCTTTGGTTCAGATGTGACTGACTCCCACCTCCACCACAGCCTCACTCCTGTCTTGGCTCACTGGAGCCTGCACATCACCATATTGAGGATTAAGGGTCTCTCAAGGTCCCGCCCATGCCATCTGCCACCAGGAAACTTCACAGAACCAAGCAGTGTGAGCAAGCTAAGGTGGATTCAGCAACACACTGGGAGCTTCTGACTTGGGTTCCTGACAAAGGAAGATTCCTCTCTCTGGACAGTGTGCCTGCTTGGGCAGTTTACAGGGCACCCTTTCTTTGTTGGTATGGTGTGGTTCCATTTCCTGCCCTCTGGGCCTAAAAAGCACAAGAAAAAATATACACTACTTCTTGAGAAGAACACAAACTCTGATATCATATAAAAAATCCCTTTCTGAGACAGGCCTCCTCCCAACACACACTGACTTCACCCAGCATGAGGGGTCACATATTTACTTCAAGTTTCCCAAGAGTTGCCACCGTCTTACTGTACTCAAAGGGCCCATACTAATTGCTGTCCCTGACAATTAGCTCACAAGTTTAACCCTGCACTTCCACATTCAGTACATCATCGAGTAAACTACAAAACCAAAAGATGAGGCTTTAAAATTGTCAGAGTCAGGGATTTGGCTCAGCGGCATAAGCGCCTGCCTGATAAGCGTGAGGTTGTGAGTTTGATCCCTGGTAAAAAAAAAAAAAAAAAAAAAAGAAAATTGTCAGTGGACAGAAATTCAAATGAGGTACTTGGTTTCAGTGTGCACACCTTCCTACATTATCTCTACACTATCTCTTAATCTACTTATTTTCAGCATAGAATGAAAAACATGGCAAAAATAGAATTATCTAATATATGAAAAAACTGGCATAATATAACAACTTCCTGCAAAATGTGTCAAGAGGAAAGAAAAGAGAATATTTCTTTTTTTTTTTTTTTTTTTGGTACCGGGGATCAAACTCACGACCTCACGCTTGCCAGGCAGGTGCTTAAGCCACTGAGCTAAATCCCCGGCCCAAGAGAATATTTCAATCTCCTCTGACAAGCAAATTTCTTCACCCAAAAATCACACGCACCACAAAAAATGAATTCTGAGTACTGCCCATATTCGTCAATCTCCTCAGACAAGCAAATTTCTTCACCCAAAAATCACATGCACCACAAAAAATGAATTCTGAGTACTGCCCATATTCTTCACCAGGAGGACCTTCAATCACTTCCTTATGATAGGCAGGGTCACCTAAGCATTTAACACAATAAACTCCCTGTAATATGATTTCCTTATACTTGGAAGGAAACTTCCCTTCACTTCCTACTTCTACTCATTTATTTCACCAAAGGCTAAATCTGACTTGTTATAGTCCTATGACAAGTCATCTCCAGGACCAGCCTGATAGGTTTAAGAGATTCCAAGGATCTTAGTAAAGCCCATACCTAAGTGGAAGCATGAACGTTCAAACCATCTTGAGATACTTTAATCCAATCTTTCTGCATTTTGTCAGTCAGCAATCCTTCTAGAGCTGCTCTATGTACAAAAATGACACAGAAAGTTAGTTCTGCATCCCAGGATCCAAAAGGAAGAGTACATTTCCATTCCACTGCTTTTCAACGTTCCCCTCAGCTTAAAGTCCCTGGCTAAAGCTCTAGCAAGCAAGCGTATGTTACACAGCTAATTCAAATCAATATTGGTAAACTAAGTGCAACAAAGATGCTCTATCCAAATCTATCACACTAAAAAATGAGAGCCCTTGCTTTCCTTCTGAGTTTACAAATAAAGTAGAGGAAAATATTGTGAGATTCTATTCATTATTCAAAAACAAACCTGTGAATTGCAACATGGTGATAAAGTGCTAGCCTACCATGCACAGTACCCTCAATTCAGGACTCATGCTAGAACAAAAAACCAAGTAAGGCTGGCAGAAAACTTATATGACTAAATTTCCAGATCAACTCATCATATATAAATTACATGTAAAGTGAATCTGATACGGCATCACAAACTTTCAAAGCTATACTCAACACAGCATGAAGAGAAACATAACACATGAAAATAAAATAAGGAAACAGTATAAGAAAGTCAAAGAATAATAATATCTTCAAAAATAAAATTTGAAAGAAAAATTTAAGGTGACTGAAAAATTACAAAAGTAGGTTAGAATTTCTGTAAAGCAGACAGTTTTATAGAATTCATATGCAGATAGAAAACTTATGAGAACTTATGTTGATTCTTTACAAATAAAAAAAACCTAGAGAAAAGTAGATTTTATTAAAAGTATTCATCTGAAATATGACAATACTGCATATGCAGGTAACTTACAGAAGGGCTTACAGAAGAAATGAAAATATAATGTTGAACAGAGACATAAAAAATGAAGCAATAAATTTCACTGAGACTGACACTCATCAACTACATAAAGTTGAGAGTGGCAGAATATGGGAAACATACACTGCATACTTGTGGTGGTCATGTGTATATCATCATCTTACATAGATATACACTCTGTGTTCCAGCAAATGGGATTCTGAATATACATGGTACATCTCCTTCTAGGGCAGCAGGAAAAGCAATGTTCACTGTAGTATTTATATCAGTGACAGAACTAGACAAGCCCGCTCTCCCATATGTGTGGAAACGCAAGTAAGATGTTATGGACAGAAACACTGGAGACCTTCTGAGGACTTAACATGTATATACAGCAATTCAAATAAGCCTGGAATATAAAACTGAGTGAATTAAGTAACACACAGGATAAACTCTTTTTAACAGTCCTGTTTGGTCACACTAAAATATATATAGATGCTGCTGAGGTATAGTTCAGTGTTAGAATACAAGCAGAGTTCATATCATTTTCTGGGATTTATAGCCAGCATACAAAAAAGTACATAAATCCATGGGCTGTAACCCACTAGTGATAAGCAGGGGCACAAGACTGGAAGGAATACAAAACTGCAGCAGGATAGCCAAGATCACTAGAGGCATTTGGGGAAATATTTCTTTCTATGAAGGGCCACCCTGTGTGCTGTGCAATATTGATCAACATCCTGGTCTCAACCCATGAGCTGCTCTAATTCTTCCTCACACTGTATGTTATGATTTCAACAAAAATGTTGGGACACATTCACATGTTTTCTGCACAATCACCACTGCCTGAAAACCACGGACTTCGCAGGTGTGGTGGAAAAAAAGGGTACTAATTGACAAGGTATTCAGAATGAGCAAACAAAAACCACAGGAGGTGGCATATCTCTAAGCTGCACTTCAAAGTCAAGACCAGTGGCTCTCCCCAAAACACTCACTCTCTATACTTACATATCCTCTCCCTGGCCTCACTGCCTGTACTATGTTCCAGGTATCATGAGTGTAAAAAAGAGAATGGGCTCCACCGCTTGGTGCTATACAGTGACATCCATGGGGACCTCCTGCGGCCAGGGTACAAGGTGCTTTGAAGTGAAGCTCTTTGCTTTATCTCAACTGTGCCCTCAAATATAGGTCATTTCCATTAGCTTCTCTACTACATCAACAAGGAAGGTCTGTCATCACCGTGCAGAAAACCCAAGACACACTTAAAGGGATTTCAGAGATTACAGTTTCTTCTCTTCCATGAAAAACAGAACAAAGCTTCCAGGTCATCACTTTCCCCAAAGAGATATCAAACACTGGAAAGTGGCAACAGTTCTGGAATTGATGGTACTGGACATGCTTGCCTTTAGACCATTAAGATCATGGAAGAGGAACCATAAGGTTAGGTCATGAGCAACCCAGAGTAGAAAGGCAGGTGATGAGTTAAGGTTAAAACAGAAGGGTTATTATAATCAGTACAAATTAAAGCAAGGAATGGAAGTGTTTTCTCTTCAAACTTTCACCTGCTTGGTGTCTTCTCTTCAAAGTACTCAACCCTGTATCTAGTCATTGAAAATTTCCATCCTATCTTCCTCATTTTCCTGATGGTATCCAAACAGTACAGCCAGAGTAGAGCACCTGTGAATAAAACTGACACATAACCCAACAAAACCTCCAAACCCAGAAAACAATTCCAAAGTACTGATCCCTTTTTCCCAACAGTATTATACTAGTCTCCTGATTTGGTTGCTCCGAATAATCGGTTTAGTGTTGTACTCAAAACAGGAAATATGCTGGACATGGCAGCACACTCCAATTCCTGCACTCAGGAGACAGAGGCAGAAACATCCCTTGAATTTATGGCCAGCCTGGGCTACACAGTGAGTTCAAGGCTAGCCAGAACCATACAATGAGACACTCTCAAAAATAAATACAAAAACAAAAAACAAAACCAGGAAACAAACTGGTGAGTGTCATGGTTTACACAGGACCACATGACAAATTGAAAAAATGAGTCTACAGATGCTACCTGAGTTCAAAAGGGAATATATCCTTATCAACCTGGAGAAAAGTGAAAATAAAATTTACTGAAAGTGTGCCAAAGATACCTGATCAAGACATCATTGGTAAGCCTTGGATCTTTTACAACTGCTCATCACATAAATCTTGATCTGTATTGGTGGAAATTTATGTAACAAAAAGCAAAATTCACAAAATGCTAAATATCTGGTGTACCTGATTGAATATAACATACTTTAGGCCGGGGATTTAGCTCAGTGGCTTAAGCGCCTGCCTGGCAAGCGTGAGGTCGTGAGTTCGATCCCCGGTACCAAAAAAAAAAAAAAAAAAAAAAAGAATATAACATACTTTAAAATCACTGGTTGTCTACTCGTGGTGTCCTGATTTTGGCCAAGCAGTGACTCACTAATGCTATCCACAATCATAAGAAGTATTGTAGGGTAGGGGATTTAGCTCAGAGGCCTAAGTGCCTGCCTGGCAAGTATGAGGTTGTGAGTTCAATCCCCAGTACCAAAAAAAAAAAGTAAAAAGTATTGTAGCATGTACCTCTGGTGTGAAAAATGAGTAAAATTCAAAATTAAAAGTAAGATTTGCACAAAATTAAAACACTTGCACTAAATAACTTTTTTCTTTTTACTGCTACAGACTTCACTCAAAGCCTCATGAACAAGTTAGTTTAAATTGGAGTTAGGCCTAAAAATATTTATTTAATATTGAGATGAGGTCTTGCTCAGTTATCCAGGATGTGCTTGGTGATGTAATACTCCTGTCTCAGTCTCTCAGGTGGATGTCATTAGGTGTGCACCATGGAGGTTCAGTGATATTTGCTTTACCCTAAGCACTGAAATCTTGGTAAATCCAGGTGATTTTAAAACTCCAATGTTAAACTAGCAAAGTGGCAAAGGTTCTTCATCCCAACAAGCAAAGAGGTGGAAAATGTACCAAAGGTTTTCCATATCCTGGAAAACTTAGCAAGACCTGGTTTTGGAAGGAGGGGAGGAGAGGAACAGAGAGGAGAGGAAAAGAAAGAAAAGAAAACAGAAAGAAAAGTAAAGTAAAGAAAAGAGGGCAAGTTTCTGGAGTTCAGTTTCCATTCAATAGCAAACACAAAAAGCATCTTAGAATTTTTGTATCCATGAGAATTCCTTTCCCATTCTACTTCAAATATGATGCCTACACTATTTTCAAACCTACAAAAAGACCAGTTTCCTAATTTTCAATTTGGCCTCAGAAATGATTATATGAGCTAATAAGTCATCACTGAAGAAATGGTCTCCATTCCTAACTACTTTAAGCCTGACATATGACTCTGTCTCAGGCCAAGACAGTAGACAATCCTTCAGTTATTATCACATTATGAAAAATCTGAAGTCAGATGGAGTTTACTGCTGAACTTGCTGACTTATGTTCCTCCCTTGCTGACTTATGTTCCTCCCCAAAGTGGCATGCTTTCCCATTTACTTTTCACTTCTCTTTCCTCTTGTCTATTCAAAAAACCTTTTTATTTGATTTGTTCATGTGCTTGCAGACATTAACTATGGGAATCTACTTCTATTTCAGAACTTGTTTCTTGGGTGGGGTATTTAGTTCAGTGGCATAAGCACCTGCCTGGCAAGCATGGGGACCTGAGTTTGATCTCTGGTACCACCAGAGGGGGAAAAAAAAATCAAAACAAATCAACTTGTTTCTTGTCTGTTTAGTTTTTTTTGAGACAGAGTCTCACTATGTAGTTCAGGATAGGCTTGAACTATTAACATATGCTGCTCTTAAACTGAAAAGGAGGCTCCTGCCTCAGCTTCCTGAATGCAAGGATTTCAGGTGTGCAACAACAAGAAAGGCTCAATACTTGTTTTTACAATGTGCATCTCAATCACTGTTTCAGTTTCTAAAACAACGTCTAGAAACAGCCCACAGAGTACTTCAATTATTTCAGAGGTGAAATCCCTTTCCCTTTCCAATCAAACAAATATCATAAATACATATACCTGTAGATGCCAGAGTTCAATGCATTTCTCCATATGGTTTTAACAGGCAGCCCTTTCAGGAAGTTGTCCTTGGCACAAACACTTTTCTCTCATTCGATTACACATTAACATCCCCCTCTATCTTTTTCAGCATTGTAAACTCTATGGAAAGCCTCATTTAAATAGTCTAAAAGTAAAAAATAATTTGCTTTATTAGCATACAATTAAGACACCTAAGTAAGGAAGGGCCTGAGTCGGAGTTGAGATACACATTTTTATAACAATTAAGATGAGAACAAAATCACCTAGAATGTTGATCCAGGAGTGAACTTTCTGCCCAACAAGAAACACTGCCACCTCTCTGCTACAAGGAGTTGCAACCACTCCCTACTGAGCTCCTGAGGTTACAGAAATTTAAAACAGAAAATAAACACATTTTTCAGGAAAACTCCAGTCTCTTTAAACCATGCACGCAGAGGAAATTGGTTAGAGATTCTGAGTTCAAAGTGGTTGTTTTAAATACAGAGACGTCTTTGATAGGTGGTCACTAAGCAACTAAGTCAGTATTGTGCTCTGCTTACCTATAATTAGCTCTGGATTGAGTCAGAGGCCACATGGCCACTCACTCGGGAAGCTTCCTGGAAATCAGGGAGCTCTGATTATTATTTTCAATAAAATCTCTCCTAATATCTACATTTAGGTTCCAAACCTCACTTCTCAGTGTTGTGCGACCGCGAGGGCTCTTCATGCAGTAACGCCATTGTCAAAGCAGAGGTCTCACATAAACACCGAGTGTGGCACACCGGATTTCCGCAAAGCCCCGGCTGTCCTCAGCCTGGTAGAGGCACAGCAGTGCCCGGGGCGCCCAAGAAGGCATTCTGGGTTAGAAGTGTCACAGTGGGGATAGGATGATGGAGCCCAGAACTACCCGTGCCTGAGCAAAACGGAAAAGGGACAGATGATGATGCAGAGCCAAAGAATAGGAAGACCTCAGATTCTGGAGCGAAGCAGAGACTATTCATCGCCAGAGCTCACACTGGCCCCCTCTTTCTGGAGCGTCCCCAGTTCCACCCCATCCCTGCACCCATTCCACAACGTCACCATTGTGTGCGTGAGAGGCTCCCAGAATCCTTCCAATGCAGGTTGCAGCCAGTAGAAGTCACAAGAGAAGGGTGGTCTAGTCAGGTGGGGGCTCTCAGCAATAAAACCAGTCTTTACCGTTGGACGCCATGACACAGGAAGTGCCCGCCTCCCTCACCGCGCTTGATTGGTTAGTTCAGACAGCCCGCTTTCCTCGCTGATTGGTTTCTGCTCCACTATGGGCGGGTGCACTGAACCTGACAAGAGAAGCAAACTACTTCCAGTTTGGGTGGACCTCAGATGATGAATTCTAACCCAGGAAACTCTGATCCAGTCTGACTTCCACTGTGACAATCTCACCTGGAGTGAAGAATGCTTTCACTTACATGCACTAATGCAGGCTTTTTAAACCTTCCTTGGTTTTCTTAATGTACTCTGTGGACTCTTCCTGAAAGTGGGTCACAAAGGTGCTCAGAAGGTTCCAGGGGCAGTGCCCTAGTGTTGCAGGCAGCCAAGTTAGAAATATTATAGGCAGTGAGACAGGCCTAGGTCCTCAAAGGAGCCAGTGCAGATACCTTACAACTGTCCGGGAGACAGACACCTCCTGCTGTGGGCTACGCCTCAAGACAAAGCATCAAACAGATGCATCTGCATCCTAAAGACTGATATTCTAATTAGTTCCCTATCACCCTGGAGTCACTATCCCATCCCCCTAGGGGAAAGGTCACAACTTTAAGAATGCTGGCTTCCTACTCGGCTTGCTTTCCCATTTGTCCTTAATATAATCAATTTTAACTGATCTATTAATCTTATTGGCTAACTGCAGTTATGTCCCACTTTTTTAAAAATTTTATTTAAAGAGAAAAAACAAAAAAGAAAACAACCAAACAAAACAGAAAAAGGGTAGCAACAATACAGAATTCCAAAGGCAAAAAAATGAAAGAACCACAATAACAACAACAAAACAAAACCAAAACACTAAGAAATAGCCACTTGATAGGTTACATACTGTCACCATTGGAAATAGTTGTTCAAGTTACAAAATTAAAGCACACAAAGTAGACATTCAAACAGTGAGACTAATAACAGCTCTGCTCAACAATCTAACAAAAACAGTAATGTGGTCATCTATCTTATACACTTAAACATACATTCAGTTATATCCTTTAGAGCGTTTTCTTTTCCCTATATATATATATTTTTAATTTTATTTTAAAGGGGGTAAAATTAAACACAACAAAACAGAACAGAACAGGACTTAAGAAAGCATAAATTTCAAAGCTATACAACCAGGGAATCTTCACTATCTGTCATATTGTCTCTTGTTTTCTTCCAAATGGTTGTCCATATCTTTGCATACGGGGAGCTCATACTAAATACCGTAGCCAATATTTTCACAAGATGTGTAGTTAACTGGCTCCTACCTGCTAAGGGGGTGGAACATGGAACAGGACGACATGAGATGTCTGATTCTCAGCCTGTCCATCGCAGGATTACAGCCGCCCCCAGAGAGGGGAGGAGTTCCTTGTTCTCCTGGCACCACGAGTCAACTGCATGGTGCAGGTCCCAAGGCGCCAGGGTCTCTCTCCTTCAGGCTGCAGAAAGTCTGCCACACTCTCAGCCGCCACCCAGAGAGGGGAGGAGCTCCTTGTTCTCCCAGCACCCCCAGTCAACCTCACAGTGCAGTTCCCGAGGCACCAGGGTCTCTCCCCTGCAGGCTCCCCAAAGTCCACCATACTCACCTGCTATTTCTTTCTGATGAATTGACCATTCCATTTCCAAAGTTCTGAAATGGCCATCAGAGCACAGAAAGAATTCTCTTTAGGCTCCTGTTTGAAACCAGCACCTACAGCAATCTGCTGGCCTTGCTTCACAGCCATATTATGTCCCACTTTATGCCCATCTGACGTGTGAGTTCCCAGGGTCTGCACCCCCCTACCTTGAACCCATGGTTTTACTCTATAAAAGTCCCTGGAAAAGTCAGAGTCTTGGGCAACCCGCTTAGGTCCCCTTCTGTCTCTTTTCAGACAGAAGCTTTTTTTTTTTCTCAATAAATATACTCTACTCTTAACCTCCATTGTTCCTAAAATTCATTCTTCAATTCTAGAGAACGCGAGATTGCGGATATACTAGGTTGGGAGTTTCATTCCCCTATATCACTAGGAAGAGTCAATCTCTTGAGGGCAGAAAACAACATGATGCTAGGGAACCCTAGGACAAAGTGGGAAGGAGGAAATCCCTGCTGTTGGAAATGAGGCAGTCAGTTTCATTGCCAAGATTTTCAAACTATTTCTCAATAATGAATACAAGAAACTTAAGAGAATACAATTTTGGTGTAAAGAAATTGGAGTCGAATGATGGTAATATTTTGTAAATGAGCAAAGACAGTAAACATTCCAACTCCCTCAAACTTCAGACTTTTTTCCATAAAGTACCGGAGTTTTGAAGATAAACATATTTCCAAGCATGAAAGCTCTAAGTCTCCAACCTGGCCTGACTCTCCCAGCCCCCAGCCTGCTGGCCAGCAGCAGCACTGCTCTCTACAGGGAACCCAGCTCAGCACTGAGGCTGCCTTTGCAAACATGGGAAAGTTGATAATATATGACAAGCAATTTGGCAGGTGCTGAAGACATCTGCAGACACCCAGAAATTCACAAGAACTCTGTGAAGGGTTCAGCCCAATGAGATGCAAGATTCTAGAAAACTTTAACCACTTATGTTCATTGGGATCTTGCTGCCTGATGTCCCCAGCCTTCTCGCCATCCCTATAAAAGGGGCACGCTTCTCTTTTAGGGGGCAGAAGGTCTTATGGTGCTCTCTGCCCGAACCCAGGAACAATAAATTCCATGCCATGTTCCCTTTACCCGAGCCTGCTGGTCTCTGCTTTACATACGTTACAGTTTGATGTCAAGACCCAGGAAGGAAGCACGCTCTTTTTCGAAGGGTGTAAGCTCTGCTGAACTCTCTCACAGGTAAGGCAACCTAGTAACATCCTCAGATCACAGTCCCCACAGCTCCTGCAGCTTCTGTTGCACCAGATCTTGCTGAGCATTTCAGATCAAGTCACCACTGAATCTCTCTCTCCCTTTTTCTTATTAACCCTATCTCCAAGACATTCTGAATCCAGGCAGCTCCCCAGCTCCCGCCCTGCTGAGCGCTTCAGACGAGCGAGCTCCCTGTCTGGGCTCCTAACGCTCTGCGCCTATAAGCCCCGCACCCATACCGTGGGGCAGGCTGCTGCCTCCAAGCTCCCGAAGCCGCCGCCGCCTTGGGCTTCGCGGTTTCTCTCTCTGAAACTTAACTCCTCTCCTCTAAACCTGCTTCCTCTCTGCAGTCCACTGCTCCTGCGTTCTGCTGTCCTCCCTCATCCCTTGGGACAGAATAAGACTGGTTTCTCCGTCGGCCTAGGAAACTCAGCGCTGGTCTCGGCGGGACCCTCGGCTCCGCGGGTGACGGGGCGATCGGAGTTACCACTGACCCAGGCCTCTCATACTGGCCCCCACGGCCCTGCTGCTGCTCGGTTTGCTGCACCAGTGGGGAATCTCCCTTCTTCTGCCACATCTCTCTCTATAAGAAAAAAAGAAAAGAGAAAAGAAACGAAGAAAAACACTCCATCTCCTTCTACCTCTGCCGACCTGCCTTCTGCCAACTTCACCTCTTTTCCCATCTAAAGGCCAAAAGCCTCTCGATGAACACAGCACAATACTTTTGATTTTTCCATAACAAATATTTATTGATTTATTCAGTACTAGGAATCAAACTCACAACCTCGTGCTTTTCAGACAAGCGGTTGCCCCATAACAAACCCCCAGCCCCATAACAAATAATTACACCGAGCCTGCACAACGTGTCCCTTGCCCCTGCCCACAGCAGGACCTCAAATAAAAACCATGCCCCTAGCCTGCCTGCCCCAACACCCCCACCAAGGCAACGCCCAGTCGGCCTGAGGGGGGCCCCCCCATGCCACCACTGCTGTTTCCAGATGCATAGAAAAGCTGGATCTGATCAGGTCACCAATGATGAAACTCGAAATGAACATAGATCAGAATTGATGCTTTTGTGTATGGGCCCTGGAGATTAAGAACAAGGAGATCCAGTCTCACATTTGGTTATTGGTGTGAAGTATCTGACATGAGATGATGGGCCCATGAGTGTTTTCCTCTCATAAACAGAACATGGTCTTAACGTGAAAGCGAAGGACATATGACTGGTGTGAGCATCTTACTCAACAGTACTCACTTGGTGATATTTTGTCATTCAACGATGTACCATGAAGAAAAATTGTTTCCCATGATTTTTGTGCCATGGTCTTAGACTATGATCAATATTGTAAAAAGTATATTTCTGTTCTTCACTGATTACCCTATGTGAAACATCCTGGAACAGAAATGAATAACATATTGGAATACTCATATTCTTAATTGCAAGAAGAATAAGGCACCTGCCTGGCAAGCACGAGGTTGAGAGTTCAATACCTGGTACCAAAACAAAATACTACTACTACTACTACTAATAATAATAATAATAATAATTATTCCTACTCAAGTTATCTGAGAAGAATTTGGATATAGCTCAGGCTGTAAATTCTATCCCCAGTACCAAAAAAAAGTTATCTGAGAACCCAACTGTATTAGAACTAGGAACATGACAGCAGGTTGAGATTGAGTGGACAGAAAATCTTTAGGGAGGGATAATCTATTAAGAAGAACTAAATCGCCCAGGTGAAGTAGACAATTCACTGAAGAGACTAAAAACCCTATTTGGAGACACACATGAATTTCAGGTTATACCTAGCTCTGAGAAGTAGAGCATTATTAAATTTCTCTAGTTTCAGGTTTTCACCAGGAAAACCAGGAAAAATCAGATTTTGCCTCCAAAGTTTTTCATGATGATTTAGATATCTAATGTGCAAACAATGTGTGCATGTCAGAACCAGTTCTGAATGTATGATTACAGGGCACTGAGTGCAGGCTTGGAACTTTGAGTGTTTTTAAATGAATAAGTATGGCCTTCAGTGAACATATTTTGAACTGTGCTATACATATAGTTGTAGAAGGCTACAGAAGTGACACCAGTCCCATGAATTATGATTTTGACAGCGGAGGAGATAAGTGAGGACATATCTACACTAAAAAATAAAATGCTACTTAAAAGAGAAAAAAAATTTTTTTTGTACCGGGGATCGAACTCACGAGACCTCATGCTTGCCAGGCAGGTGGTTATGCCACTGAGCTAAATGCTTGGTGGGAAAGAATACGGAAAAAGTATATTATTCCAAATGGTATGAAGGCCTGAGCAGTTATGTATAAGAAGTGTGTGAGGAAACACACGTCTAACTTTGGAGAAGAATTGGTAAGAGGGAAAAGAAAAAGTGTTTGTGAATATGTCTCTGGACTGACTGTGAGCCTGAAATTTACCCTCATACTGTACTGGGCAGATTCTATGCATTTCCTGTGATGACTTCTTGAACTACCTCTTACTACTTTTTTAAAAAACTATATGCAATTTGTTTTTAATGGCTCTGGGGTTGTACATTCTCAGGAAAAAGCTGGCAGTATAATTCTTATGGTAGAGACTTCTCTCCCTACTATTGAGGTTTACCTAGGAAATGTAGGTTTCTCAGGGATATCTTGTGAGTGTAAGTGGTTCTTGATCTTTGTGTCTATCCCAAGAACTTACCTTTCCAGTATATTCTGGACTAAAAGTTGCTACCTATATGACTTAGCACCCAGTCTTTTTGTACTGGAATATACTTACCTCATACAGTCACAGTGTTGTTGTACAAGGGACAAAACTTGTTTATAAAAGGCATCCTGCCTAAAAAGAACAGTTAGCAATAATGAGAGTATCAAGCACAGCATGGCAACATGGGGAATTATTAATGTGATACCTTTTATCATAAGTTGAAAGTATACACCTATATAACAAAATATAACAGCAACACGTGTGCAGTAATTTTCCTCTTAGTGGTGTTATTTTACACTTTTGTGGAGAGGTTTAAAAGGGAAAGCGGACAAGATACAGAGATAAATAACAGCAGATATAGTAGGGAAAGGCTGCAGGGAAAAGGATTATCACTCAAATTTTGAAAAACTGGAGGACTTAAAGGGAAGCAATGGAATAGAAAGCAAAAGAGAATTGATGTGAACAAGTGAAAGAATAGACAATATTTATGCACATGAAAGTATCATAAAACCAAGTGAGATCATTGAGTAGAGTAAGAAAATGAATAGAAGAAAATAAAAGAAGGAAAAATCTAATTTTTTAAAAAGAAAGAATAAAGGAATTAAAAAAGGAAAATGCAAAAAAAATCACACACACACTAAACAAAACCTCAGTGGGACAGAAAAAGGTACAAAAATTAACAAAGAGAGAAAAACAAAGTAATAAAATTTCTCTGGTATCTGCATGCCTTTGATAGGTCCGATTTGGATCCCAGAATTGTGTTGTGTTTTCTAATAAAGACTGTAGTCACATTTGTGATGAGTATGTGACTGGTCTTTGCCACTGGACGTGGGGGCCATGAACAAAATACATCTACACCAAGGATTATGTTAATCAAGCTTCCAGAAATTCACCACAAGAAAAAAATATTAAGAAGGCTACAGGAACATGTGGAGTGGGATGCGAGCAGGTGGGGTGAAAGCACGGCCTGAGGAGGGCTTTGCCTTGGCACAGCATGCAGAATGTGCGTACCTGGCTAGGTCAGCCGTCCAGTGCTAAGGATGGAACCCAGACTTTGCTCAGGCAAGCAGGTCATTTGATGATACACTAAAGCAAAGCTGTTCACCTACACGTTGGATCCTGTGTGTCATATGGAGATTGTGCAACTCACTAGGAATCCATGAACTCAAGCCTAAGGTGTTTCTTTCATATCTACCTTCCCCTCAAACTTTCAACACTACTTCTGGTATCTTTACTCTTATCTAATGATCTTGGCCCCTACTTCTTGAATGAGAAAGGTCAATTAGAAGAATCTTCCATGATTTCTTGGTACTCTACTCCCCACTGCCAAGCCTCTGGGCCCTGAGATTAAGATTGGGGATTGAAGACAAGATGGCAGACTGGCAGGTAGCAGGAGAGAGACCCTCTCTGAGAGAGACAACTCAAATGCCAGAATAAAACACCCTGGAGAGACCCAAACAGAGAGAGATGCACTCTCACAACCCAGGAAGAAACTAAAGTGCAAAAAACTGCTCGAATATGAGGTTCTGGGGCTACTATTAGTGAAGATAAGATCAGCGAGCATGGTGCCCTCCTCCAGCGGCCTAAATTCCTGCTCGACCTGAACAAGCGATCTGCACCGAAGTGACTGGCTTGAGCTGCCAGAGTGCAGAGCTGAACAGCCAGCTTGCCCAGACAGGCCCTGCAGCGATCCACCCAGAGACATCATGAATTCCCATCGAAGCCGCGCTGAAGTCGGAGATTGGGGAGCCCAGCAGTTCTCGGGGATTGGTATCAACAAGCAGAGAGTGATGGGAATAAGACCCTTCCATGGGAAAGGGGAAACTGACTGGACGACATGTTGGATTTGGGCAGGACTGCCCTAACTCCATAAGGAAGTGGCTTCAGCTGGTTGTTCCCCTCGCCAGGCGGATTGGTGGAATCGGCTTGGACTAGGCTGCGCCCCTGGTGGGGACCCAGTGAGTTGCTATAATATTACTTCCCTGAGACCAGTGCACACTGATGCAGTGAAGGCCTGCAAAGGTTGACTGGCCCGGAGGGGAGGAGCTAGCGCACACTGTCCTTGGGTGAACTCTAATCTCTGATAACCTATTGAAGAGGGTTAAATCTCCTAGCCTGCGCCCTCTAGAGGAGCCTTAACCAACAAGAAAAAGGTCTGGGAATTACACTATATACTTGTATGGAAGGAACCAAAAACATGATGAAAGGGAGAAATAAAAGAAAAACGCCAGTCCCCAACCCTGAGAACATTGATCCAGGAGAGGCAAATACAAAAGAGATGGAGGGCAGCAAAAACGTAACATCAAACACAGCATTAGCGGACATAAAGAGATATCTTCAGGACCTCGTAAGCGGGACTAAAACTGAAATATTAATTCAAATTAAACAAGAGATAAGTAGATTAATAAAAGAAGGGCTGGGTATCTCTCAAGAAGACACAGAAGAATGGAGGAACACAAATTGAGAGAAAAATTTAATGAAGAATTTAGAAAAAACCTAGAATTCATGAAGCAGATTGAAAGAGATTATCAGGAAACTAAATACTCCATAGAAAGCTGGCAAAACTGCTTGAAAGAAACCAAAGATAGACTATCAAAAATTGAACACAGGCTTGCAATGTGGGGTCATGAAAGGGAAGATCTCTTAAAAATAAAAAGGGAGCAGGCAGTAAAGATACAAAGACTGGGGAACTTAGGGTGCCGAGCAAACCAGTAACCTGCCTGCCACCCTGGTAAGTGACTGTGGTATGGCAAGCCTCGGCCACCCCAGGGTGGGGAAACAAGAAGCAAGAGAGTTTCCTGAGATCTGCGCCATGTTGGAACTTAGGGCGCCGAGCCAACCAGTAACCTGCCTGCTGCCCTGGTAAGTGACTGTGGTCTGGCAAGCCACGGCCACCCCAGGGCAGGGAAACAAGAAGCAAGAGCATTTCCTGAGATCCGCGCCATGTTGGATCTTAGGGTGCCGAGCCAACCAGTAACCTGCCTGCCGCCCTGGTAAGTGACTGTGGTCTGGCAAGCCGCAGCCACCCCAGGGCGGGGAAACAAGAAGCAAGAGCGTTTCCTGACATCCGTGCCATGTTGGAACTTAGGGCGCTGAGCCAACCAGCAACCAGCCTGCTGCCTACCAGGCGCAGGCTTAGAATCAAACATACCACATCCCTCCCCACCCCGTTAACAATTGGGATCCAGGGATCTGGGTATCTCTTAGGAGGTGACCATATTTGATACAGCAAGTGGGGGGAGTTTCCTTCTACTATCTCTGAAGGCAGATATTTTTATCGCTATTTTGCTTTGTCCTGATTAATGGTGTTGCTCTATTCAATACTCTGTGTTCACGTGTTCTATAATGTTGTGTATTTCTTTGATTTTGCTGTACCTAGTAGAAGAACAATTATTGTGAAGACAACGAAATATACACAATTTCACTATACTGTCTCAATTGGCTTTATTCCATCCTGGGGTTTTTTGTAACTGTTTGCAGCCTCACTGTGTGTTCACTTTGTATGCCTTAATTTTGTAACATGAACAGCTATTTCTGGGAGGACAGTATGTGGTTTGTCAACTAGTGATTTATGGTTTTTTTTTTTTTTTTGAGGTTCTGTATTGTTTCTACCCTTTTTTCTGTATTGCTTTTTTTTCTCTTTAAATAAAATTTTAAAAAAAGATACAAAGACTAGAAGATGACAAGAGGATCTATAACTTAAGAATAAAGTATGTGAATGAAGAAGCAGGAATCAAACCAGAGGAATTACAAAGCCTACTCACAGAAATTATTAAGGAAAATTTCCCAAGCATAGAAAAAAGAAATGCTATGCAGAGGTATGAAGCATACAGAACTCCAGCCACCTACAACCCAAACAGAGCTACACCCAGACACATAATAATCAAGATCCCAGAAATTCAATATAAGAACAGAATATTAAAAGCCATCAGAGAAAAGAAACAGATCGCCTATAAAGGAAAACCCATCAAAATCATGACAGACTTCTTGACCCAGACCATCAGGTCAAGAAGAGCTTGGAGTTAAGTAATTCAAGCTCTGAAGGAGAACAATCTCCAGCCCAGATTGATTTATCCTGCAAAACTCTCTCTAGAAATTAATGGAGAAACAAGATGCTTCCGTGACAAAGAGGAACTAGGAGAATTTGTGACCACCAGTCCATCCCTACAAAAAATACTGAAGGACATTCTAGGGAGAGAGAACAAGAATATGAGCATTTCAGGAACAGTGGCAGAGAGGCCTCAGTGAATGAGGCAGACAGTGGAGTGGAAGAGAAAAATAGACTATCAATGGCAGAAAAACAGAATAGCAGAAATGAGGCAGGCAGAGAAGATTGGCTGTAATCTCTAGTATAGAGGGCCTCGAAATACTAACAGAGAGAAACACAGGCAGAGTAGATCAGGAGATAGGGTCCATTGAGCTGCTCTATATAGGGAGGCAGTGGGACCCAAAACAAGCAGTGCACCCTATGGGAGTGAAAGGGGAGGAAATGTCTAAAAAAGGGAGGCAGAGGATATTGTTAATGGGGTAACAAGATTTAAAATTTACATTATTCTCACCACTCTGCTTGGATGGATTACATGCTATTCCAGTTTGTCTACTTACACTAGACTTGAGGACATGGTCAGCTATCCCCAAAATAAGAGGACATATTATGGTAATCATCCCTAATTTTCCTATCAAGTTAATCTGAAGCCCTTTATAACTTACACTGTCTTATTATGAATGATCTTATTTGAATCTGGTTTGTTAGATTGCTACTTTGTATTGACTGATTTTACTTAAATCTGTTATGATGGATAGCATCAAGTCTAAGTGTATAGGCAACTATACTGAAGATGACAAGATTCACGAAGATACCCACTCTGATTTATTACTTGCTTTTCAAGTCTTATAATGTCTCCAATGCTTTGTTTTTATTAATGTTGTTATACACTGCTGAGACACCATGGTAACCATTGTAGATCACCTTGTATTGTGGTTTTATGTGACTTTTCTGCCTCATGCTTTTCTAGGAATTGTTTTGTTTTATCTTGCTTTGTTTTTTTTTACTGCTAATACGCAAATGATAGATATACATGTAGAGACTCATGCATGTGTAGAGCTTATAAACAGTTTACGAGAACCAACTATATAACACATGTTGAAATGAACAACTACGTAGAAGAAAAAGAGACACTACAATACTCAGTGCCGATTCCATAATGTCATGATGTGAAGTCCAGCAAAACTATCACTTTTTGTTCAAAGTGATCGTAGCTTGCTTTGCCTTAAGTTCAACACACATGAAGATATGGACAGCTGTTTTGAGGAGAATGAGAGACACTATGACAGCCATTCATGGCTTCCCTAATGTCTGGTCTTGAAGACCTGAAATGCCCTCCTCGTCCTGCTCAGATCAATTCCATACTAGGTTGTTTCATGTGAATTCCCTGTATGTGACAATCTGGACAACAATTTGGAAGAAAACAAGAGTCAATATGATAGAGAGTATCTCCGAATTGTCTAGTTTTGAAATTTTTGTCTCTGACATTGCTTTCTTGTGATCCACTTTGCTCTGTTTTGTTGTGTTTAATTTTACCCTTTTGATACAATTGCATGTATATTTGCATGGGTAAGATGGATGAGCATATTGCTGTTTTTGTCAGATCGTGGAGCAGAACTGTTAACAGTCTCACTGTTTGAATGTCTACTTTACATGTTTTAACTTTGTAAATTGAACAACTATTTCCAAGAAGTCAGCATGTAATTTGTCAAGCAATAATTTCTTAGGCTTTTTTGTTGTTGTTCTTTTCCTTTTTTCCTTGGAATACCCTTGTGGCTATTCCAAGGGTATTGTTGCTACCCTTTATTCTGTTTTGTTTTGTTTCTTCTCTTTAAATAAAATTATTTTTTTAAAAAAAGAAGGCTGCTGGGGATTTAGCTCAGTGGCTTAAGCGCCTGCCTGGCAAGTACAAGGTCGTGAGTTCGATCCCCAGTACCAAAAAAAAAAAAAAAAGAAGGCTACAGAAGAGAAACAAATCCCCTATGAAGGGAATCCAGAGTCAGAGCAGACCATTCAATCCAAACCTTCAAATCAAGGACAGTTTAGAAAGGTATTTTAAGCCCTAAAAGAAACAACCTCCAACCCAGACTGATGAACTCCACAAAACTAACTTTTAAAATCAATGGAGAAATAAGATATTTGCATGACAAAGAAAAACTGAAGAAATTCATGACCAACAAACCAGTTCTTCAGAATGCTCTGAAGGATATATTAGAAAGACAATATAAAGACCACAAACATAAGAACATCAATAGAATGAAGACACCAGGCAGGGAAAGGAAATAAACAGAGAGCCCTTAGGGAAGTATGCAAAATTAGTCATTGTGAATTATTAGTACCCAACAATTGAAGACATGAAAATTAAAATAACACTGAGATTCCATCTCACTCCAGCAAGAATATCTATCATCAAGAAATCAACCAATAACAAATGTGGGAGATGATGTGGCGGAAAAAGGAACCCTTGCACACTGTTGGTACATGTGTAGACTGGTGCAACCACTGTGCAAATTGGTATGGGGCTGCTTCTAGAAGCTAGGAGAGGTTCCTTTGCATTGAGTATTACACTTCTGTATATCTCCCTGAAAAAGTTAGAAACATTATACCATATTGATATATTTGCACCACTGTGTATCACTACACAATTTAGCAAAATCCTGGAAACAACTTAAGTGCCCATCAACTGAGGGATAGATAAGAAATATGTGGTCTTTTCATACAGTAGAGTACTTCCTACTCAGCCATAAAGAAGGATACACTTGAGACATTTATAGATAAATGGATGCAACCTGAGACCATACATGTAAGTGAAATAAATCTAATTCGTGTGTAAACATCATATTGTCTCCCTGATGTGACAAACCAGAAGAGTAAATAAGGTCTAAAATATATAATAGATATTGTGAAATGGGTGTAAATTGTCCAATAGGGAAGACAGTAGGGTGGGGGAAAGGAGGAAGGAAGGAAAGGAAAAGAAATACGAGATAAGTTATACTACTTTCTCTTAGCTCATTGTAAAGAAAGGTTTGTGTTAACACCATTTGGAGAATTTTTTATGTCCATGTTTAGTACTCTGAGTAACTGCTTTGAAGAAAACAATTTGCAATATATTATTATTCTATTATTTTTTATTAACAATTTTTCCATAAAATAATATGATCAACAATTATTTTATGCACATGGAAAAAAAAATTTTTTTTTTTTTTGGTACTGGGGATCGAACTCACAACTTGCACTTGCCAGGCAGGTGCTTAGGCCACCAAGTTAAATCCCTGGCCCAAAAGATCGTTTATTTTGTCATTTGCCTTTGAATATTTACATTGTAGAATCTCAAAATTAAATGAGGGCAGCTTATCTTTACATTTTGACTAGTTTATGACTTTTCCATTCATGACATCCACTGTTGATTTTTGTTTTTCTAAATCTAAATGCAGCACTTTGCTTAAGTCTGTTTTTTGAATAACTTCTAAGTTTGGATTATGTATGTAATATTCAGACATTTTTGCTATTTAAAAGACAGAAAATTGATATCTATTCCAAACACAGATAACTTACAAATTAAATTATTGCTACTTGAGATTATCCTTGACTTCTAAATTACAAATGTTTCCTGGGCTCCAATATAGAAAATTAAGAATTATAAAAAAATTTTAACTTTAGAAACCTAGTATTTATTATGTTTTCTATGCTAGAAATGGATTCTCAGAATTCATTCCTAATAAGCATTTATTTTACCAGTGAGATAATTTTCTACACTTCACTGTTTTTTAGATGCAAAATATATTATTATATTAACACTCCAGGTCTCTTCATGACCCGCTGTAATCCTTGTCCTCAGGAGAGACAGGCAGGAGAGTCAGTATAAATTCCAACCCAGCCTATGCTACAGTGCTTTTAAGGCCAGATTTTACTTTATAGCAACGCCCTATTTCCAAAAAACAGGATTAGTTGTTCCAACAGCAAATCATGAAAAGAGATTATAAATGTATGTAATTAGGTTGTATTTTAAGTATTGAATATCGATGTTTTGTTTTATTGATGTTGATTTTCTTCTTTAAGACACTCTTGCTATGTAGTGCAGGCTGACCTTAAGCATGCTTATGTATTCCAGGTTAGCCTCAAATTCACTGTTTCTCTAGTAAGTAGTGATTGATCCAAATTTTAGTATTGAGAATGACTTAGAGAAGAATTGCAAAGCTGAAATTCTATAGTGGCATTAGCGATTCCTGAAGCTGGTTCTCTAATTTAATGAGATCTAAAGATGTTATGGTGTCTCTTTTTAGTACTGTGGGGAATACTAATAGTCCTTACTGTGAATTGTTTAAAACAATACAGTATAAGTTCACATGACTGTCAATTTGCTGTATGAAATGAAAGAAGTTTAACAACTCTACATATGAAACTTTTGAATATTTTTGACTCAATAGGAAATACAATAATAATTGTTGGTTGCTCATAGAATCTTTGGACAAACTAATGAAAGACATCAATTCACCAGTAATAAAATTCTTCTGTGTGGCAAAATTAATAAAGGAAAACAAGGACCTCAAAGATTCAAATTCTGGGACAACCCGCTCGGGACCCCCTTCTGTCTCTCTCCAGACAGGAGCTTTCTCTCAATAAAGATATTCCACTCTTCACCTGTGTTGTTCCTAAAATTCATTCTTTGATTTTAGAGAACACAAACTCGAATATAGTAGGTCGGGAGTTTCATTCTCCTCTATCAGTACTAGATTGGTTCCTTCTATTTCTGCTATCCATGCATTTTATTCCATTACAACTTTTGTTTCTGCCTCTACTTTGGGTTTTATTTTGAGGTGGTAGCTTTGGAGAATAAAACCACAGCCAATCCAAGTGGCACATAGCAGGCCAAGAAAAATTTTCAGTATAATTTTCCCAGTAGCTGATTAATGGGGATGTTTTTGCCCAATTAATTTGTTACTAACATAAGGGAACTCTATTTCTTTCTGTCTCTCTTCCTCCTCCCCTTCCTGTATCTCTCTCCTGCCCATCTTCTTTCCTTCCCCTCTTCCTCCCTTCCTTTTTTGTCTTTTCCTGCTTTCTGCTTTCTGCTTGGCCATCCTTTCCAAGCCACAGACAGAAAGCTTTCACTGTGAGTCTGAATTTCAGAGAGATCAAGAGCTTTCCACTTGGTTCTCATGGTGGGCAAACAGCAGAACCTTCAGAAAGAGAATCCATCAAGTCTGTTATCCTCAGCTTTGAGCTGGACATTCTAAGGCTGCCTGGAGAACAGCAAAGAGAACAAGTCTCTGAATCTCAGCAGGCTCTGGGATAAGATTGTAATGCTAATTTTTTTTTTTTTTTTTTTTTGGTACCGGGGATCGAACTCATGACCTCGTGCTTGCCAGGCAGGCGCTTAAGCCACTGAGCTAAATCCCCGGCCCGTAATGCTAATTTCTTAATTTTGGAAATTGACCAAGAAATTCCAAGGAAATTTTACTTCCTATCCTGCCCACCTTTGATCTTTTGCTTCTCTTAATTCACAGCTGGAAAATTCCTCCTCCCCCCACCATAGCAGCCTTTGTTATGTGCTTATTGCCTACCAGGCAGGGTGCCTTGCATTTTACATTGAGTCGGTATTATCTCCATTTACATAAGAATCGTCAGAAGAGTAATGATGGGCCCAACATTAAAAAAAAAAAAAAAAAAAGATTCGAATCCCAAGCTGTAACAACACACAAAAATTTAAAGTGTCAAAATGTGCCCTGAAGGTAATCATCTCTCCTTTAGTAACTTGACTAAAATTACAAGAACTCAAACATGGGCCCTGAATAGCTGAAATACAGTATAAGTTTAATGCTCAGGTTTGAAAAGGATCTGAAGACAGGGCTCTGACTGAAACAGAATGGGATCCCATACACTGCAGTGGAAATGTTTAGAAGGATCCCGATTAGGCTGAGGGTGCCGAGCATCTAAACTCTCATGAGATTATTTTCTCAGAAATTTCCCTGCACTCAATTGTGGAGGCATGAACATCCTCACCTGTGTGCAGTCAGTCACTGCTAGTATCCCTGAGGAAACTGATCCTGTGTTGACCAATCATGATAATCCTGACACTATTTGGGACCCACCTTCATCGTGTGTGGTTACAGCAGAACTCAAATCAAAGGACACTCTGAGGGGTGACTTACACAGTGGATATATGAGGAGGACTACTATTTGTTCAAATAACTTCTTGATTTTTATCTTAAAATCAAAGGCTTGATGGGAAATACGGAAATGAATTTTACACATGGGATAACACAGTGAAAAGGATACACCTGGATCAAGTTGAATTTGTTGACATGGGTCTATTAAACAGTGATTTTTTTTTTTATTTTAAAAGGGGGTAAAATTAAACACAACAAAAGAGAACGGAATGGGACATAAGAAAGCATAAATTTCAAAGCTAGACAACCAGAGATCCTCACTATGTCATATTGTCTGTTTTCTTCCAAATGATTGTCCTTATCTTTGCATATGGGGAGCTCATACTAAAGAACAGCCAATCTTTTCACAAGATAGCACGGGGGGGGGGAGAGGGGAGACACAGGGCAAAGGACAGGACTACGTGAGATGTCTGATTCTCAGCCTGCGGGTGCTGGCAAGATTACAGCCGCACCCCAGAGAGGGGAGGAGTTCCTTGTTCTCCCAGCACCCCGAGTCAACCACACAGTGCAAGTCCCCACACGCCAGGGTCTCTCTCCTTCGTGTTGCCGAAAGTCTGCCATACACCCTCAGCCTCCCCCCACCCCAGGGAAGGAGCGCCTTGTTCTCCCGGTGGCACCTAGTCAACCTCACTGTGCAGGTCCCGAGGCACCAGGGTCTCTCCCCTGCAGGGCCCCCCCCCCAGTCCACCATACTCACCTGCTATTTCTCTCTGATGAATTGACCATTCCATTTCCAAAGTTCTGAAATGGCCAACAAACCACAGAAACAATTCTCTTTAGGCTCCTGTTTGAAACCAGCAGCTACAAGCAATCTGCTGGCCTTGCTTCAGGGCCACTTAAACAGTGATTCTAAGTTTTTTTTTTTTTTTTTTTTTGGTACCGGGGATCAAACTCACAACCTCACGCTTGCCAGGCAGGCGCTTAAGCCACTGAGCTAAATCCCCGGCCCTTGTGATTCTAAGTTTAATGTTGTAGTTCATGTAGTAAAGGTTTAACAGTATATTTCACTGGTTGGGAAAAGTATGGATCAAAATGTGATTCATTGTGACTGAGTTAGAGGTACCTTACATTTAATGGTTTACTGTTGGTGAGGGTATCCAGAGGGCTAGGGCATTGGTAATGCTAAAATGGATCTGTCACGTCAATGCTAATCTGTCACACTGGAATATTCTAGAAAATATTCCTATCAGTAAAACCTTGAGAATTATCCTTGAAGAACCATGTCATTGCTTTTTTCGCTATGTCAGGAATTAGAGAGGGGAGCAGAGATGCTCAACTGGGAACCTTAAGGATATTGGGTTTGACTGAAACCCAAAATGCCAGGAGTCAAGATGGAAAACATAACTGCCAGAGCATAGTGCAGATAGTTACAAAAATGCACAGCAGAGAAAGATGATCAAAATAATCTGATACCTGTACACCTATGGCATTTGTTGCTTATCCATGGTGTTCCTAAAAGTGAAATAAACTGAAAAGCTACAGAAACTTTACTAGATTTATAATTTTTTTTTTTTTTTTGGTACTAGGGATTGAACTCATGACTGCCTGCTTGCAAAGCAGGCGCTTAAGCCACTGAGCTAAATCCCCAGCCCTCTATAAAATTTTTTTTAAAAGTGCAAATGAACAGAGATTTACTTCAGAGCAGAGTAAGCGTGAGTCATTGATCCTAAACCAGTTCCAGAGTTAACATTTCCCAAACCCCCCAAATGAAGCAGAGACTAGGTTCCTTGAGGAAGGATCCTGGTGTGCCACTGAATATTTATATGGTCAATTTTTCTCCCATCATTCCCCAAGAGAACAAAAGGACTGTTATGAGAATGACTGTAAATTGACAAATGGGAAATTCTGAGGACTTGTTTACACTGGTTTGGAAACAAAACTGATTCCACCAGATGCAAAATACATTGTGGCCCTCCAGTAAGTGTAGGGGTCGGTGAAGTAATCAATGGAATTTTAGCAAGGTCCATCTCACTGTTTAATATCCTCAGATTTGAGTGATTATTTCTCCTTTTCAGAATGCCCCGTTTGGATATGTAAACTTAGTATTTGGCAGACCTCTCACATTAGTCCCTTCAGCTGTTGTGTGAGGGCTCGCATAATCGGAAATGTCAAACAGAATCCATTAGAATTGGCTTTCCTGAAAAAAACAGGTAAATAATTCACAGTAGTGCTTCCCTGGAGGGATTGCAGAGACTAATGACATTATCAAGGCCATGGACAGTACAGGCGTAGTCATTCCCAGTACATCTCCATTTAGTTCTTGCATTTGGCCTGTGCAGAAGATAGCAGGATCTCAGAGAATGATACATTACCACAAACGGAATCATGTTGTGACTCCAATTGCAGGCCCTGTGCCAGATGTGGTATCTTTGGTTGAGAAGATTAACCCATCACTTGGTTTTGGGATGCAGCTATTGATTTGGCAAATGCCTTTTTAGATGGGTCATCTAAAATAATTTGTTTCTGCGGGGAAGACAAGCAATACACCTCTCTCTGATCTCAGGGTTACATTAACTCTCCAGCTATATGGTACAACTTCGTCTGCACGGATCTTGATCACCTTTCTCTTCCACAAGGCATCTCACCATATTATGCTGACTGGACCAAGTGAGGAGGAATTTAAAACAGCTCTGGATTTGTTAGTAAAAATTTGAGAGCCAGATGATGGGAAATAAGTCATACTAAAATGCAAGGTTCTCTAACTCTGTTAAGTTTCTAAGAGTTGAATCACATGGAGCATGTTCAAATATGCCTAAGGGAAAAGAGGAGTTGTTGATCTGGATTCCCTCACAATAAAGAAGAGGCACAAGGCCTTTTGGGCCTGTTTGGATAATGGAAGCAACACCTTCCTCATTTAGTTGCTTTATTCCAGTTCATTACTGACTCAGAAAGCTGCTAATTTGGAGTGGTGTACTGAAGAAAAGTCTCTGCAACAGTCTTCTCTGCCAATGGGGTAATAAAATCCAGTGAATCGTGGTTTTCTGAGTGCTAATGTCTGATAGTAACTGTGTTTTTAGGTTCTGTCAGGCTCTTACGTGTCAACTGCTATGAAATCACTAGGACTTTAGAGCAAGGCTCTGCCATAATCTGGAGAGAACTACTCGTGGTGAAAATTTTTGGCATGCTAGTGGGCTATAGTGGAAAATGAAGGGTTACTGGGATACCATGCAATCTGCACTGCTTGGTATCAGGTGGGTATTGTCTGATCCATCAAGCCGTAAGTTGTATATGTACAGTGAAAGTCTATCATTAAATGAAAACTGTATTTGTGATTGAGACAGAGAAGGTCCAGAAGGTACAAGTGTTACATGAAGTTCCTCAGATGCCCATGGCTCCTACACTTGCCATATCATCTCTACCCAACATGCACCTATGACCTCATGAACTGTACCACAAATTCAGCAGTTAGGGGAAAAAAATGCTAACCACAGTTTATGGATGGTTCTGCATGTTATGCAAGCATAACCTGTAAGTGGATGGCTGCAGCAATACAACCATTTTGCAAGACATCCCGTTTTGACAATGGTAAAGGGAAATATTCACAGTGGATCAATCTTTGGGCAGCATACCTGGTAGTATGTTTTGCCCAGGAAAAATGGTCAGATATGCAACTGTATACTGATTTATGGGATGAATGCAATAGTCTAGTTGGGTGTTCAAAAACATGGAGGAATATAAGTGGAAAATTGCTGACAAAAGATATTTGTGGATAAAGAATGTGGGTAGGCCTATCTATATAGTGAAGAGATGTAAATGTTCATATTCCATACAAAGCTTCACAAAAATGTGAGCTCAGCAGAAAAGAACTTTAACAATTGAATACAATCACCTGTTCTTTGGATAGTAGTCAACTTCTCTCTTCAGCTGCCTTTTTCATTGCCCACTTGGCTGATGAACAGTGTGCATGTTGGCAGGAAAGAGGGTTATGCATGGTCAGTGACATGGACTCACACTCCCCAAGACTCTTCTGTCTACAACCACTACTATAGACCCAGTAGGCCAGCAGCATGGACCAACATAATTTCCCCAATATGGAACCATTCTGACCTGGTAGCAGTTTTATTATATTAAATGGATTCCATCATAGAAGGTGTGTGCTTTGTCCTTGAATACTTTTTCTGGATATGGACTTACCTTTCCTACTTAGGCTTCTGGCAAAACTCCCAACCATGGATTCACATAATGCCTTATCCACCATTATGGAATTCCACACAGCATTGGCTTTGACCACAAGAATGCATTTGAAACTGAAAGGTGGTGATGGTCTCATGTTCATGGAATTCAATGGCCTTATTATGTTCCTCACCATCCAGAAACAGCTGTATTAACAGAAACTTGGATTTTTTTTTTTTTTTTTTTTTTGTGCCAGGGATTGAACTAACAACCTCGCATTTGCCAAGCAGGCACTTACGCTGCTGAGCCCTGACCCCTTGGAATGATCTTTTGAAGACACAGTTCCAGCACCCATTAGGTAGCATTACCTTATAGTGCTGGGGCAAGGTTGTTCAAAATGCTGTGCATATGCTTTGAGTCAGCATTCACCTATATGCTACTGTTTCCCATAGCCAAGACCCATGGGTCTAGGAATAAAGGTATACCCATCACATATCCAGTCATCTGTCAGCAAAAATTTAAACCTATGTTCATTACCGTCTGTTTTGCTGGTTTAGTAAGAAGTTAGTTTCAGAGTAGGAAAGGTTTGTACCAGGAAGCACAGTGGCATTGATCAAGTGATAGTGCAGATTTTTCACTGGTCAATTTTGTCTCCTTATAACACTGATGAAAGTGACTAAAAAGGGAGTTACAGTGTTGAGAGGTGTTTTACTCAGATCATGAAAGAAAAATTATACTGTTACTCCACAATGTAGGAAAAATGCTGCGGGTGTGGCTCAGTAGCAGGGTGCTACCACGCTAGAGGCACTGGGTTCAATTCCCAGCATCTCACATACGAGCCAAAAAAACAAAAACAAACAAAAAAAAAAGTGACAATGTCATCACAATGTAGGAAAAAAAAGAATATGCTTGGAGTAAGGAGATGCCTCAATGTGACTCCTCATATTACCATGCTGTTTTAAAAGTCCATGGGAAATAGTAATAATCCAAACCAGCGAGAATGTCAAATGGTCCACAAGCTTCTGGAATGAAAGGGTCACCACCTAAGGGATAGGACCAAGACCAGCTAAGATGCTTGCTGAAAGCCAAGGAATACCAAATGGGTGACACAACTAGTTCTAAATACAAGCCACAGCCCCATGTTCAGCTACAGAAATGAGATTTGTAATAGTACATTTGCAATATCCTTCCTTGTAATATGTTGACAGAGTATTGGTTATCTTATTTAAACTGTTACAGTGCTCAGGTATTAAATGTTAAGAGTAAGCCTCAAAGAAAACTCTCCTTGCGTTGTGAGCAAGGGAATTAGTGCATTTCTACTTGCATGTGGGACAGTTATAGTATATCAGGTATGTTTATGAATTCATCTTTCCATCTGGAGACTATGGTTTTAAAAAAATGTGTGCAATTTTGAAGTTGTCAGGAGTGAATACTGACAGGTAACTGATTATATTAAACTGAGTACTGCATGCCCAACTACTGTTGCCCAACAAATTGTGGATTTGGAATACACACTCTAGAGAGGATTACTGCTGGAGCAAAAAAGAAGGGCGTACATTGGTTTCTATGGAGAAACTGCAGGGCTTACTATCATATTGAAGCCACTTCCTGGCTTCAGCCTTCAGCCCAGACCACTCAGTCTTCTGGCAAACACTTGGTCTCTGACACGGACTTGCATGGCATACTACAGTGGGCTCCAAGCCTTGAACTGGTTTGTTTGTTTTGCATATTGAATACACAGAGAAACCTTTTGTACTCCCCCACATGTGTGTGTGCACTATTTTATGCCAACCTTGTAAGCTGTTGAATATTTGTGTATCACAGATTAAATGTTTCCCTAGTAATCACTGATACTACAATTCATGATACCATTTATTAGACAAGGCATGGTCCATCTCATGTGTCATAATCAGAAACAGCAGTATGGTTTATTTTTTATTTATTTTTTGGTACCAGGGATAGAACTCATGACCTCACATTTGCCAGGCAGGCGCTTATACTGCTAAATCCCTGGCCCAGTATGTTTATTTTTTGATATAAATTGTGGGAAAATTACCACCAAATTAAAAGCCATTAACAGTATAAGCATGAAAAGTATGATGGTAATGGTAAGAAATCCAAAATCATACTACTGATTTCAACATTAAAGCAAAATAAATGAAATTATGTGCTTTTATATACTTGTGTTGCAACACATGAAGATATTTAGTTAGGACATTAAAAAAATTGGCTAATCTACCAGTTGCGTGTAAACAAATGAACTTTAATGAAAATACATGTCCACATGCCTCTATGCATATACTGACAAATATACAATCAAATTCAAAATTATGTTTTTGTATACAGAATGTTAAATGTATACACCAAGAAACTTACAATCAATGGTATTGAGAAATTTCCATTAAAAAACTATTAATTTCCCTGACTGATGTTTTGAAACATTTTTTCCCCCTTGTTTTCTTTTCTCCTTGAAATAAAATGGATTATAAAAGTAAAAAACTAGGGCCAAGAATTTAGCAGAGTGGCATAAGCACCTGCCTTGCAAGTGCAAGATTATGAGTTCAAAAAAACCCTACTAATAAAATTTTATTTTTAGCAACCTATACCTTCCCATATTAAAAGCAAAACAAAATTAAAACTACATAAATACTAATCCTACTTGGAAGTGAGAAATACATTTCAATTCACCTTGTTTTATTAGAAGATACAATATATTAAGTTGAAAGACAATGATTTACACAAAAATATATTATGTCAATATTATTTTCAGCAAAGACTACAAATACACAGCTCAGGAATTTTCAAGTTATTTACTGAAAAACAAAGAAAAAACCTTTCTAGGAGATCTCCATTTGGAAGAGTATTTTCTGGAAAACTTAAGAAATATTGAGAAGAAATTTTTCACTTACATGTGTACAGGTCTCTACAACATGAGGAATTTTGACAAGCTTTTCAAAATAAGATTACATATATAGTTTTACTCTCCAGTGTGACTTTGTATAGGTGATAAAAAATGCATTCATGAATGCTTTCCTTGCACTGTATATACATACACAGGATTCCACACCAGTGTGAGAGCCATGTATATGAGGACTTACTAGCAATTCTTTTTCCATATGGCTCATGTGCATATTTCTTCTTCTGTTTTTATGTATTTGAGAATACTGATGTGTGGTGAATGCCTTCCCACAGTGCCTGCACACATGAGGTTTCTACACTGTGTACAATTTTGCATGCATAAGAATTCCTTATAGTGAATGCATTCCCACACTGCTTGAACATCTAAAGTTTCTTCCCAGTATGACTTCTTTCATGTCTTTTGTAATAATACTTTGTAGCAAATGCTTTTCCACATTGCTTGCACACATAAGGTTTCTCCCCACTGTGAATAATTTCATGTATTTGACAATATTGGCGTGAAGTGAATGCCTTTCCACACTGCTTGCACACATATGGTTTCTCCCCAGTGTGACTTCTTTCATGCCTTTTACAGTAAATCTTTGTAGAGAATGCTTTCCCACATTGCTTGCACACATAAGGTTGTTCTCCAGTGTGGGTTGTTTCATGTATTTTACAATAGTGGCGTGTAGTGAAAGCCTTTCCACACTGGTTACACACATATGGTTTCTCCCCAGTGTGAGTCCTTTCATGTCTTTTACAATAATTTCTTGTAGGGAATGTTTTTCCACAGTGCTTACACACGTAAGGTTTTTCCCCTGTGTGAGTACTTTCATGATTGTTACAAGAATACTTTGTAGTGAATGTCTTTCCACACTGCTTGCACACATATGGTTTCTCTCCTGTGTGACTTTGTTTATGTTTTTTATAATTACTCCTTGCTGTGAATGCTTTTCCACATTGCTCACACACATAAGGTTTCTCCCCTGTGTGAGTTCTTTCATGTCTTTTACAGTATTTTCTTGTATGGAATGTTTTTCCACACTGCTTGCACATAAAAGGTTTCTCCCCAGTGTGAATTCTTTCATGTATCTGACAATCTTTTTTTGTAGTGAATGCCTTCCCACACTGCTTGCACATATAAGGTTTCTCTCCAGTATGGGTTCTTTCATGTAGGTTACAATAAATTTTTGTATTGAATGCTTTTCCACATTGCTTGCACACATAAGGTCTCACCCCTGTATGAGCTCTTTCATGTATCCGACAATTCTTGTATGTAGTGAATGCCTTTCCACATTGCTTGCACACATAAGGTTTTTCCCCAGTATGAGCTCTTTCATGTACGTTGCAATAAATTTTTGTACTGAATGCTTTCCCACACTGCTTGCACACATAAGGTTTCACCCCAGTGTGAGTTCTTTCATGTATCCGACAATTACTGTGTATAGCAAATGCCTTCCCACAGTGCTTGCACACATAAGGTTTCTCCCCAGTGTGAGTTCTTTCATGTCTTAGATAAGATTGGAGTACAGCAAATGCCTTCCCACAGAGCTTGCACACATAAGGTTTCTCCCCAGTATGAGCTCTTTCATGTATTTGACAATTTCTATTTGTAGTGAATGCCTTCCCACATTGCTTGCACACATAAGGTTTCACCCCAGTGTGAGTTCTTTCATGTATCCGACAATTACTGGGTACAGTGAATGCCTTCCCACATTGCCTGCACATATAAGGTTTTTCCCCAGTGTGACTTCTTTCATGTCTTAGACAAGATTGGAGTACAGCAAATGCCTTTCCACAGAGCTTGCACACATAAGGTTTCTCCCCACTGTGAATTTTTTCATGTATTTGACAACTTCTATTTGTAGTGAATGCCTTCCCACATTGCTTGCACACATAAGGTTTCTCCCCCAAGTGAGTCCTTGCATGTCTTTGACAATACCGGCGAGTAGAGAATGCCTTCCCACAGAGCTGGCACACATAAGGTTTCACCACTGTGTGAGTATTGTCATGTATGTTAAGATAAGTATTTGTAGTGAATGCATTTCCACATTGTATATATACATAGGGTTTCTCTACCATGTGAATCCTTTCAGGAATTGTACAACTTTGAGTATTGAAGGTTTTTCCATTTTGTATGTATACATATGGTATCTTCTCAGTGTGAATTCTTTCATGGAATTCAATACCACTGAGGGCGCTGGAGGTTTTCACACTTTTCTGATCAACAGTAATCTCTGTAAGGTGAGTTCTTTCACTAAGTTTGGAGTAGGATTTCCCACACTGCTCATGTTGATAGGGTTTCTCTCCATTCTTTGTCCTTGCATGCTTCTGGAAATCACTGTAGGCTTGTCCATATTCATTACATTTACTCAGTTTGTTTTCAAATTCCAAATTCTCATGTGGCTTCTCTTCAGGATGAGGTAAGATGGGCACATTTAATGATAAAATCACAAACAGGGGCTCTCCATATATAAGACTTTTGGTTGGCTTTAATACAGCTTGTTGCATGTCCATATTAGCATCTGAAGTCCAAAGGAGTATGTTTTCATGTTGATTGCAAGTTTTATATTGATAGCATTGTGCTACCTCTTCATTTCTGTAAATTAATAACATATCAATCACAATAAAAATGTCTCCATATCAATAATTTACTGGCACAAGTTCTGGCTTGATTCCTGCTAAGAAACTTTCAGAATAAATTGTCTGAAAGCCCTGAAATATGTCTCCAAAATGACAATTTCCCAAGTAGATTGGTATATGTCTGCAACATACAAGGTCAAGTTCAAGTCATTGATACACGTATGTATAACATATTGATCATTTTTGACACTTGCATCCCAACATCCTCACCTTCTGTCACTGAATTTTTTTGTTAATTTGTATTTTAGTATAGCACATAAAATACTTGATAATACATATTCTTTTTTTCTTTTTATGTTGAGAATTGAACTCATGACCTTGCACTTGCCCGGCAGGCCTTAGGCCTCTGAGCTAACCACTGGCCCCACATTCTGTGCATTATTTACTGCATGTAACGTTGTGAGTTGGAATCTCATTTTTTTTTTCTGCCAGATGATATGACATTCTACTTCTTGTGTGGTGAACATACAATAGCACATCTATTTCAGTGATGAGAATTAAACAAAAGTCTCAGGAATGAAACAAACCCCAGCCTTTTTATTTCTTATTTAGAGAGAGCTTGTCATAGATCATTTATTTGATCAGGGTGAACTTCATGTTGGCTCAGCTTCCAGAGCACTGGAATTGTAAGAAGGCTTCACCATACTGAGGCTATGCTACATTCTCCCTTTCTATGCATACAATGATGCGCACCTAGTTGGTTACCAGAGCTTAGGTGTTGCAGATCATTTCGGGAACTTAGCTCTTGAGAATGTCTATGCATTCCCTGCATAAGTACATATGCATTACTAAGATACAATATTTTAAAATCCTTTTGGAATACACATAGTTTACCCTAGAACAAATGCAAACATTTATTTTTATTTTTTGAGATATCTATATACTGAATTAAAAAAAAACATTCTGCTTCATGTTAATATCAATAACATATGAGAGTGAATTGTAATAATTTTATGCATGTCAGGACACTGGAACTGAGTCCTTTTTTTTTAATTTAAATTGGTACAAGGCATCAAACTCAGGACTGCACGCTTGCCAGGCAGGCGCTTATGTCGCTGAGCTAAATCCCCAGCCAGGTGTAATAATTTTAAAACATGAATACACACAATGCTCTGGAAGATGTTCTCAGTCACTGATTTACATTAGCGTTGATGCGCATTTTGAATGCTGCTTCCAGGTTGGCAGTTTTTTTGATGATGTACATCTTGTATTCATACATATTAAAAAACAGACAACTTGAAGATGAGTTCCTGCCAATGTTCAAGATTTACCTTTTCATATACAACTATATATAATGCCTAAGTGTAACTTCGCACATTTTTATGATGTTGATTGTGAATGAAATTTTTTATACCAATGTATGTATGAGATAGTGTCACTTGTTACATAATGTGACTAATAAATTAGTTTTTTGTATTGTCATACTTCTGTATTCAACTGTCAGAATATACAAAATCAACCTGTATGCATATTGGAAGAATTTTTATGTGATTAAATTTGAACATGGCCTGATTTGTAGTTCTTTTGTAATATTTCTGCTCACAAACCAGTATTTGAGGAGTACTGCTTTTCCTTATGAAAGCAACTTACCTTAGACTTCTTGAGCAAGTTTCATATTCTTCTTCAATTTGCTGGTCATCCCAAGTCCTTCCTGAATTTTAGCCATAGAAATAGAAAAAGGCACCATATCATTATATAAAAATTAGCAGTTAGATTCATGGTATAATGTTACAGAACTGATATACTGTTCAAAATGTTTTCACATTCTACTTAATGAATCTACACTCATCAGCAAAAACCAAAGCTCTCTCATTGTATGTATAAGAATATGTTGCCCTTACCTATAGCATTTATATTCATAAATGTTTCCCACATCACATCTCTGTAGAGCTTCCTTTGGGATGGATTCAGCAGAGCCCACTCCTCTATGGTGAAGTTCACGGTTACATCCTCCACGGTCACTGCCTCCTAAATAATCACACACATATTCCCTAAAAGAAGGTTGATATTCACATAATCCTGAGAACTTGAACTCTTCTTGTAAAAGCTGAGTTCAAGTTGTTATTTCAAAGATAAACGTTTGTCACATAAATCCATGTTTATGAACATAGTTTCACACACAATTTTGATGCTAGATTGCTTCTCTCTGCTACTGCAACAGCAGAAGCATAGCACTGTTTGCATAACAGAATCATAGAAATTCTATTGGTGCAGTTTCTAAAGCAGAGCTCAGAGGCAACCTACAAATTACCATTCCCAAGGCCAGAAGAAATATCTACTGAAGGTTTGTTGTGACAGACCAAAGATATACCTCTTTTCAAATCTGAGTATTCACAGGATTAAGTTATTTTTCCTTGTATTGTAGATAGGCACCATTTTGAAATGTGAATCTGATATTTTAGGAAAAAAAATCTTAATTGAACATTAAATAAAGGATACACATTTTACACTTTATTTACACTTTAGTTTCTGACAACAGGAAAATCACATGATATTTTCACCTGTGTGTTAATTTATTTCTCTTAAGAGTATGTTGTCAAGGTCCATCCACTTAGCTACTAATGTCTGAAGATTATAATTCTTTATGGCAGAGAAGTACCCCATTGTATAAAAAACTGACATCTTCTTTATCTATTCATCAGTTGATGGAAATGTGGGCTGTTTTCAAGATATATCCAGTACAAACTGTCTCACATAAACATGGGTGTGTATGTATCACTGTGGTACGACGCTTTTAATACTTCTGGAGAGAGACCAATAAAGGGAATAGCTGGGTCAAATGGATCCTCTAGGTATTGTTTTTTGAGGAATCTGAGAAGAAAATGTTTAAATGAGTTGGGGAAAAATGGAGGGGTTGTGGGAAGAAAAGAACGGACAAGAAAAAAGAATAGGGGGCCAGGGGTTTAGCTCAGTGGCACAAGCGCCTGCCTGGCAAGCGCAAGGTCCTGAGTTTGATCCCTAGTAATAATTTAAACAAAAAATAGAAGGACAAAGACCAAAAAAAACCAGTTTAATAAATAAAGAGGCAAATAATGTCTTGTTGGGAGGTAGGGAGAGTGGAAGAAAATAAAGCATAAAGATATACCATGTACAGGTACAAAGTCCAAGATGAATGTTATCACTGTATATATCTAAAATGTACCAATGAAAAAAGAAAACAAAGGTTTATGCATAATATTAAAATACTAATGGAAAAGCAGTATTCTTGGAATAAGTCTATGGACAATGAAAACAGAAGTGATGTGGCATATTATCTTACAGCTTAATGACATAAATTGATCACTTTGCACTCAGATACATGAATTCCTAGGATTGTGCAAGTGAGATTAATGGGAAGAATATGTATAAAATATATTAAACACATAACAGGGAAGATATTACAAATCATTAGGCAGTATGTACAAAAGTAAAGCATCAGTCAGGTGTGATGATATATGCCTGTAACCCCAGCACTTGGCAGGCTGATGTATGTGGATTTCCATGAATCCAATGACTGACAGGAGTTTAAAGTCCAGGCCCGGAGATGAGGCAACTTCAAAGTCAGCCAAAATTTCAAAGTGTGACCCTGTGTAACACTACTGCCACAAAAGGAAAACTTAAAATATTATGTCATTTTCAAGTCACTCCTTTGATCTGTTCAAAAAATTAAAAACATGCACAGTAACAGAAAACACAAAATTCAACAACTCCTGAGCAAGGTGGTAGCTTGCATACTTTACATCAAACACATTTATGTCACACCTTTTGTTACAATCTGCAATTAGTAGAAAGGTAAATGAATATCTGGAAAGAAAGGCAGCTTTCTACAGTTCCACAAGTAAATAGAATAGCGATTCATGATACAGCCTGTTATAGTCAGTGGTTGTAAGGAGCAGGATTACATATAGGACACAGAATTTATAATACTATTTTATGATGGTCACCCAGAGTTAAAATACAATAAAGCATAGGAAATCTGTCCACAACACTAAAGACTCAGAATATTCAGCCAAGGGCCTGGATCCCATAGCAATGTCCTGCATGAGTCCAGCTGAAGACCCACGACCCATGACAATGCCTCCCATGAATCCAACTGCAGGTCTAGAGCCCACCAGAAGGACTCATGTCGGTCTGTTTTATGGATCTGCGCTGGGAATGCCCAAAGGTCAGGGGTGGAAGCTAAGAAGTCTATACCAGCAGGATGAATGAGCCGTGCTGGTTGACGGTCCTACTCTGGAGCCAAGAAGTCACATTCAAAATAAGGACCAGGGCTGCCATAAAAAGCACAGCAATACTCAGCAACAAGGTCTCGAGCTCCTCCAACAATGAGAACAGTCATGTACATGCCAGAAAGCCAGTGTGACAAGCTTCTCCTGGACATTAAAAAGCACAAATCTTTCTCTCTGGAGCCAGGAAGCTATATTAAACGTAAGGACCAGAGCTCCCCCAAAGTGAACCACAGCCACCCTCAGTGACAAGATCCGAGCTCCTCCAATAATAATGGGAGAATTCATATTGGAGAAGCTAGTCATGACAAGCTCCTCCAGAAGAACCAAGGGCTCAAAACAGCAACATTTAGGAGAACCCACAACACCTTGCGCTCCTTCACCACGTCTCTATTTATGCTGGCAACCTTCCTCAGGTGGGTCGTCTACATTCCGCACCATACTGATTCAATTCAGCTGGTTAAGTTGACCACTAGTTTTAAAATCATAACACAGCCTGTGTGAAACACAGCTGAAAGTAATCACAATATATTTTATTTATGTTCAGGGAGAAACAGGCATGAATTTAGAACTCTAAATAGTATACTGTTCTGTTTTATGTACATAAATTACATAAGGAAAAATGAACGAAAAACTTGCACCTTTTTTTGTACTGGGAATCAAACTCATGACCTCACACTTGCCAGGCAGGCACTGTGACACTGAGTTATATCCCTGGCCCTGAATTTCTTAGGATTATATACTGAAATAACTTTTAGATACAAAAAAGTTCCTCAGAGGAAACAAGTAGTCACCAGAATTTGAAACTTAAGTCTATGAAAACCATGGTAAATAAACAAACCAAGACTAAAATATTTACTGTGTATACAATAGATTTTTTTATAGATAGTAAAGATCAATGAACACAAATTTCTACAATATATAAAACATATCTGATACAAAACACTGAATATAAAACAAGCAAAACATGGGAAAAATCAAAGAAAATTGAGGTGTGTTAAACACAGTAAGACTCATGCAAAGAGAGAGAACTGATACTCATTTCTTTTCCTTTTAAGTTTGACAAAATCAGCGCAACAGTGAAATCTTTCCAATGTCCAGAGAATACATTGTACTATTTTCCTTGTAAATAGATGTGACTATTATCATGTAAACTTGAAAAATCTTGAACCTCATTAACAACTAAATTGATGAGAAAGTACTTTTTCAATGATTCAGGTATCGTCATTTGTGAACAGTGAGACAAAAAAAAGTTTGAAGATATATCTCTGCGCAACTTCTATAATACTTATTAATAAGTATGTGGAATGAAACTAACACAACACTCTTCCTAAAAATCACACATGATGAACTAGGGGAAAGCTGCTAAAGAAATGAGAGCAGTCAACAACAAGGCAAGAAAAGTCTGAGTAGGGAGTTTATCACATGGATACTTTCATCCACTGCCCAGTGGTCAGGGACAAAGTATTCTGGGTAAACCAAGGATATTTGTATTGTTATTATCATTAAATCTCACCTAAATTTTTTGAGAATAAATTTGATATAAAGCATTTATGTTGTGCTGACTTTGGCAGCACATATACTAAAATATTTATGTAACAAATGACCAATAAAGTGCTCATATTCATTTATATATGTATTTGTTTGCCTTCATAATGAATGTTTGTACAACTGTTGAAATTTTTATTATTGGAATATCACAATTTTTTCTTATTCTAGCAATACTTCATGATCCCTTGCATAAAAAATCAACAGTAATATCTGAAAACACATAATAGATAATAACAGAATCCAATTTCAAATAACACAAGCCCAGGGGCAGTGGAGTAGGGGAGTGAAGTGTCTCAAATGTGAATTTCCCTAAAATGTTGTATGGTTATTAGGCTGTCCAACACAAAATTTGAATAATCTTTCCATGATAATAATAATAATGATATATTAATCTCAATTAATGCATTACAATTCCAAATATTGAAATCAAGTACAATTTTGGTTGCTGAAATTTTCAAATGGCCAGAGTTTGCAAAACTCCATCTTAAGGCCTCTTTATGGATAGGTATATGAAATCAGGGAAACACTGGAGGTAAACCAATGTTCCCTTATTTCTGTCAATAGTTGTATGGATCTATCAATGATAAATGAAAAACAAATAATTACATCTAAATATTTTTTTTCACATGTAGTCAATATCATATTCAATTTTAATCTCCAAAAACCACAATCTTAAGGTGAAATCTTGAAAAGCAATTCTGAAATCCTTGAGGGAACTTGTATTTTAAACAAGCAACTTGCTGCAAAGAAAAAGCAAAAGGAAAGGTTGTTAGGAAGAATCCTCCTTCACTGTCATTCACAAGCAAACCTACACTCAGAAAGTTAAACATATTCCTAAGGTCACACAAAATTACCTTTGCAGTACTTCTGCAGTTCAGGGAAGCTCAATCAATATGGTGACAGTGGGAAACATGGGAAGCCAGGAAATTTAAATCTCGGGGCTTCTTCACATCACAGTGAATCATCCTCACAAGATGAAACTGTGTTCTTGTCCAAGGTCTCAGTACTAAAAAGGGACGAGCTACTAAAGTTTGACCTTTGATTCTTTTCAATTTTTTTCTTTGAACTCAACTGTGTATTGTTTGCTGAGCATTAATCAATTCTAGGAGAAAAAAAATGGTGCTCAAATTCAATTCACCACCCAAAATGAACAAAATGTTGACAAATTTAGAGCACAGTCCTACACTGCTTCAAAACAAGATTGCTCTTCAAAGCATGTGACATTTTTCATTGTAAGTCATCGTTCTGGTTTAATAGATTAAACTTTAATAGAACTGAATATATTGCCTCAAAGTGGCTTATGATAAAAAGAGAAAGACATCCCTATTTTGAACAAAATTATGGTAGTCATTTCCTCCAGAATCCAGGGAAAATTTGAAATAAAAAATTATATGACATACGGAACTAACCTCAAATTCATAGATACTTATCTAGGGCATCAATTTTCCAAGGAAGTCTTTCAGAATGACCCCAAAACATTGTCAGTGATAAACATTTCCAACACTCTTGACATTCAAAGGAATAACCAGTGATGTTTAATTTAACCAAGAAGTGTGATCTGGATACACACATCTCCCTGGTGACCCAAACCTGCGATCTGGGAGGAGGACAGCAGAGAAAAACAGTGTCAAGCTAAGCCTGAGCTCCATAACAAGATCTACTGTCAAAATTCAGAATAAGAGAGCATCTCCGGATATCCACACCACGTTGGAACTTAGGGCGCTGGGCAACAAAGGAACCCGCTTACCTCCCTGGTAAGCAGCCATGAGCCTACCAGCTCATGGGCTAAGAATCAAACATCCCATCCCCTCCCCACCTCCATTAGCAAATGGGAGCCAGAGATCTGAGCATCTCTTGGGAGGATGACCATATGCAATATAGCAAATATGGGGGATTTCCCTCTACCATCTCTTTGAAGGCAAATATTGTTATCACTGTTTTGCTTTGTTCTGATTAATTGTATTGCTCTATTCAATACCATTTTTTTTTGGTACCAGGGATTGAACTCGACAACCACGTGCTTGCCAGGCAGGCACTTATGCCGCTGAGCTAAATCCCCGGCTTAATACTCTGTTTTGATAGGTTTTATGATATTCTGTATTAGGTTTGATTTTGCTATACCTGATTGAAAGGACAACTACTGTGAAGATAATGAGATATACTATAGTACCTATTACTGTTATCCTGGTATCCTGTTGTGAAGTTCAGTACCAATTTCACTGCATTGTCTCGATTGGCTTTGTTCTGTCTTGTTCTGCTGTATTTTCCTACCTTCAAAATAATAATAATAAAAAAATTCAGAATAAGAAAAGCAACACATAAAAGGCTTTATGTCATTCACAGTGAATACACTGGATTTGTTTCCAGTACTACATTCTCAAGGAAAATCCCTGGTTCAGGACTGATTTTCCTATCTTCCTTCATCTTCTCCTTTCCCACATTACATGTACGCTTCCTTGCTGTTCCTACACAACAAACATGTTTGTGGCTTACACCAATGTGCATGCACACCTGCAATTGGTACCCTGCCCCTGATGCAATGGTGTTTGCCATCAAAATCCCTACTTCATTCAGAATGTCCTTCTTTGAATATTGTCTACAAACTGTAAATGTACCATAGCAATTATATGAGAAAGTGTACTTTTCTGTCTGCACTAAAGCATGAATTATATATACATGTGAGTACTCTAAGTGGTTTGAAATATAGGCTTAAACGGCAGTCTTTCAAGCAAATTGTTTTTTACACCATTACTTCCATCTTCCCTTTTAAAAATTGGAAACATCACTTAATTTTGGCATTATAAATTATAAGAGCTTATTTACTGGTTAGTTTATTCATTTAATGCCCTGCTCTGCATGCAAGAAAGAAGTTTTAGTACGTTTGGCAAGGACCTCAATAATGATTTTCATCACAGGCAATGTTAAATAGTATCTTGCAATTATACATGATTTGTAAACTCCCTTTAATGATTTGAAGATTGTGTGGCAGTGGTTGGTAATTTTGGAATCTACCATCATGACAATAAAGCCCAGAGTGGAAAATACAATTATGTTTGAGATCTCATATTTCAACTTCTAACAGATTTAACATAATCAGATATCTTAGCCACATAGCTGGGGATTTAGTTCAGTGGTCAAGTGCCTGCCGAGTGGTCAGTGGGCAAGTGTGAAGTTGTGAGTTCAATCCCCCTTAAAAAAAAAAAAATCATCCACAGATATCTTAGGCACTTTCCTGGAACTGGGACAAAATATCCAACAACCTTGACTTAGAGGAGTAGCATTTATATGGACTCATTTTTTCAGTTCATGTTTTCTTTGCTCGAAGTTTGGAATGGCATGGCATAAAGGAATAGGTACTCAGACCTTGGCAGCCATAAAAAAGGGAAAGGAGGGTCTAGGACAGACAAGAGCACACTTTGCCAGGCTATTACCCTAATAACTCATCTCCAAAATCGCCTGTTTCCTAAGAGTACATTCTGATAATGAACTCATCAGTGAATGCACCCACTGAGAGACAGGGCCACAGAATTCAATTTTCACACTTAGGTCACAGTCCAGTCTCACCCAAGAGAACCTTCAAGTAAGTCAGGAGTCTCCCCTCAACCCTCCTGTTCACTGCACAGCTGTAGGCACTGAGCTAGGAACATCATGCTCTGGCCATAGTAACATCACCTCTCTTAAACAACACATGACATTTAGTTCCTAGCAGAAGTGTCAGCCCCATACTGAGAGCCAGAAAAGACCAAATGTGTAAAAGAGAGAGAATTGATAGTTAGAAACAAAGATTTCTCAACTGATGTACTGAGGCCCAACTCCTGCCAAAGCTGGTTCTTTTAGCTTATAGTAAGAACCCACGCCTCCAACAAAAAACTCACACTCTTCTCTTTGCTCATCTGGTCCTGCACAATCACCTTCTTGCTGACTGAGGTCTAGAAAGCCACAGAACAAGGCAGGCTGAGTCAGCGTGGGAGTCTCAGCAATACTTTGTGAGCTTTTGACTTAGCTTCCTCAAAAGGAGGATTCTATTCTCTGGCCTGCATATCTCATTTGACCTTTCATACACCCAAACTCTTCCTCACAGATGCAAAGCTGCTCAGTGTGAGGCTAATTTAGCCAGAAAGAAACAAATGCGATATGCTATCTGCTTGAGAGAAGCACAAATGGCAGACTGTAAAATCCTTCACCTGCCCAGGCTTCCTCCCAGGTATACTGACTTGAGTCACACATTTGGTTTTTTTGGGTTTTTTTTTGTTTTTTTAATTTTTTAAATTTTATTTTAAAAGAGAGTAAAATTAAACACAACAAAACAGAACAGAATGGGACATAAGAAAGCATAAATTTCAAAGCTAGACAACCAGAGATCTTCACTATCTGTCATATTGTCTCTTGTTTTCTTCCAAATGGTTGTCCTTATCTTTGCATATGGAGAGCTCATACTAAATAACATAGTCAATCTTTTTACAAGATGTGTAGTTCACTGGCTCCCACTTGCTAGGCAGAGGGGAGGGGGAGGGAGGACACGGGACGGGGGACAGGACGACATGAGATGTCTGATTCTCAGCCCACACACAGGCAGGATCACAGTTGCCCCCCAGAGACAGGAAGAGTTCCTTATTCTTCCGGCACCCTAAGCGAACCATACGGTGCAGGTCCCAATGCGCCAGGGTCTCTCTCCTTCAGGCTGCCGAAAGTCTGCCACACTCTCAGCCGCCCCCCAGAGAGAGGAGGAGTTCCTTGGTCTCCTGGCACCCCAAGTCAACGGCACTGTGCAGGTCCTGACGTGCCAGGGTCTCTCTCTTTTAGGCTGCTGAAATTCTGCCACACTCAGCTGCCCCCCAGAGAGGGGAAGAGTTCCTTGTTCTCCCAGCACCCCGAGTCAACCGCACTATGCAGGTCCCGACGTGCCAGGGTCTCTCTCCTTTGGGCCGCCGAAAGTCTGCCACACTCTCCGTTGGCCCCCAGAGAGGGGAAGAGCTCCTTGTTCTCCCGGCACCCCGAGTCAACCGCATGGTGCAGTTCCCGAGGTGCCAGGGTCTCTCCCCTGCAGGCCCCCCCAAAGTCCACCATACTCACCTGCTATTTCTTTCTGATGAATTGACCATTCCATTTCCAAAGTTCTGAAATGGCCATCAGAGCACAGAAAGAATTCTCTTTAGGCTCCTATTTGAAACCAGCAGCTACAGTGATCTGATGGCCTTGCTTCAGGGCCATAAGTCACACATTTGATGGTTGATTTCAAGCAGGATTTGCTCCAAGCTTTGCAGAGCTGCTTACTGTATTCTGTGGGCTCATACTTCTTGTCCCTGCGGATTCGATCACAGCTTCACTTTTATTCTTGCAGTGTCAGAGACACATAGATTAAATCTATAAATCCAGTGTACGATCTGGGTACAGGCAATAGCAGAACACTATAACTAGAAGTAAAGCACTAATACAATCAGAATGCAGAAAAGTGAATGAGACATTTAGCTTTATGTTACAGATTTTCTCACTACCGTTTCTCAGTCTAATTTTTTTTTATAAAGAAAATAAAAGCATACCAATAGGGTATATAATGATTTAGTAAACAAATTGCTTAAATTTGTTAGCGGTATTATTGTAAAGTAATCAAGATGAAGTTAACATTTTCAAGCATCTAAGGCAGGCAACTTTCTTCATCCAATGTCAGAAAGACATTGTCACAACTTTCTAACAACTAATCATACCTGGAAGGTCAGAGTGACAGCTGCAATGTAGCCCCTGTGTTGAGGCAGGGACAGCTAAGAACTCAACACAGGAATTTTACCATAATATTCACTTTTCTCCTTTCAGTTTGAAAGTTTCTCTCCTTAGGTATATTATTTTCTCCAATTAAATAATTTCATTTTCTTTATAATAATTAGCCTGAGAAATGATGGTGAGAAAATCTGTAACACAAAGTTAAAGTGTCTCATTTCGTTTTCTGCATTCTGACTGTATTAGTGCTTTCCTTCTAGTCTCACTTTGATGACTGGACTTGTATGGTCACATTTGTTGGTTTGAGAGATGCCTAGGATATCAGTAAACACCTGTGGGTGTCTCAGCAGGAGGTTAAAAGGCATAATCTATGAGATCACATCTGGTGCATGGCTCCTGCCCTTCAAGTTCCTTTCTTGCTGATGACTCACCAACGGAAGGGTGAATAATTGATGTGGAAGCCAGGAATAACCTGAGATCAACATCCAAATGTACTGGCAAATCCAGAGATCATGCACAGAAAAATGGGGAGACTTCATTTTCCTTTTTATTCTATTGATAGTAAAAGTTTATTGGTTGTTTGAATGCCATACAGGTGGGCTATCCCTCTTGTGTTTGTGCCCTACAAGCCAGGAATCCACTGAGAAACACTAAGCTTACAAACGGGCTAAGTGGTTCTTATCTTAGTGACACAGCACAAATCACAATCACAAAAACTAAGTCTTTTTTTTGCTAAACTTGTCCTTCACAGGTATTCCTTCAAAGAGTTGTGCCCTGGAAAGCTGTGGTGGGAGGCAGGAGCAAGGGGTGGGACCAAACTGTAGTCACCTTTCCCGGTGGCGCAAAAATACCCCCAACCAATAACCTATGCATTACCTGTCCCCGCCCTAAGCACCATCCCAGTCAGAGGTTATATGAGTACCCTAACCCGCATGTGTGGGTTACAGAAGGCCAGGCTGTCTGTGATCGTGGACTTCTCTCCACGTCCTTGGGAATAAAGGTCTCTTTTATCTCATATTTTGCTGTTTTATCACGCCAAAAATTCTAACATTCTTCATATATAGTATATATTATCTGATGGCATCATCTCATGTAGGAAGAAAAGCATGCATTTTTCCATTAAGAATCTTACAGTAGTAAGAATCACATTCTAAGAAATAACAAACACACCAAGTATGTGACACACCAGCTTTCCAATACTATGCAGCTTATTATAGTTGAGAGTACTTCATGCTGCACATGGATGTAAAGTGTGAGAGTTTTTGTCATGGTAAAACAAAGGCATCAAAAATTCATCTTTAGATAACAAAATTTAGGGAAAAAAACCAAACATGAATCGTCCATTTTTTCCTGTACTTGGTTCTCCCAGTATTCCAGTTTAGTATAGAAGCCAGATGCTCTATTTTAGTGAGTAACATCTTCTTTTATCCTTTTAAAATTATTTCAGCACACTTACAATTCAACTAACGCATGTGGTCAGTCCCATAATAAATCCTAAGCATTTTACAAGATTCTATCCCCTGCAGAGTGCAACTGCCAAATTAAATCCTTCTGAGGCCAGATTAAACCATTCAATTGAAATTATAGACCTGAAGCTGTGTTATAAAGATTTCTGATGACACTACAGAAGTGTACAGCAGACAAACTTGGTGTTTTTCTCACATTATCTTTATTCTACAGCTTCAAGTCCCAGCCTCTGATGCACAGTGCCTTGCCCTTTTCTTTTCCTGGATTTCCAGATTTTCTCATAATTGCTTTTGCTATTCCAGGTCTCTCCTATTTCCATATTAGTTTCATATTTGTTTTCTCTAGTTAAGTGAAGTCTGCTACTGGTATTCTAATTAGAATTATACTAAATCTAAATCACGATTTTGGAAATAGGACCATTTTCACTACTCTGGCTCTCCCTATCTAGCAACAGGGGATATTTTTCAGTTTCTCATGTCCTGTTCAATCTCCTTTCTCAGGGTGTTAGTTTTATTTATTGAGATCTTTCACTTTCTTGGTTAGATTAATTTCTAAATAATTTTTTTTTTTTTTTGGTCTTTTTGAGACAGGGTATCACTGTGCAGTTCAGGCTGGCCTTGAGCTCACTTTATAGCCCAGGCTGCTCTCAAACTTTCAACAGTCTTCCTGCGTCAGCCTCCCAAGAGCTGGGATTACAGGTGTGCACAATCATGCTTGGTTTAATTCAACTTATTGATGCTATTGTGAAAGTTATAGTTTCCCTAATTTCTCTTGGTGAATTTTCTATTGGTACATGGGAAGACTATTCATTTTTGAGTGTTGACTTTGTTTTCTGCTGTGTTACTGAATTTGGTTATTAATATTTGGAATCTTTTGATGGGGTTTTGAATTCATCTCTAAAGCAGACCATGACAATTACAAATAATAATTTACCTTCTATCTTTCCTAGGTCCCTTTTATTTCTTTTTCTTATCTAACTCCTGTGTATAATGTTTTGAGAACTCTATAGAACTGGAGAGGTGACAACAGATATCCTTGTCTGGTTCCTGATTTTAGAGTTAAAGGTTTCAGCTTCTGTCCATTTAGTGTCATATAGATCATTGGTGTATTACAGAAAGGCTTTATCAGACTGAAACAAAAACCTTCTTTTCCTATTTTCTTCAGATTTTATTATAAATGGATTTTGAATTTGTCAAATGCTTTAGCTGCATCAATTGAGCGGATTGTGTGATTGTTGACCTTCCTTTTTATATGCTAAATTACTCTTATAAATTTGGGTATGTAACTCAATCTCTGAAATGACACCTAGTTGGTCATGGTTTATGATTATTCTGATGATTTCCTGTCATGAGTTTGCTAGTTGTTATTGAGGATTTTTACATCTATGTTCATTAAAGCAATTGACCCATATTTCATTTTTTAGGTTGAGTCTATTTATTTATTGATTGATTTAAATTTTTGGTACTGGGGATCAAACTCATGACCTACATTGCCAAGCTAAATCCCCAGCCCAAGGTTGGGTCTATTTTTGATATTGAATTATGGGTGATGCTTCTTCTAGGATTGACTTTGGAAATATGTCTTCTTTCAATATTAAGGCATCTGAAAAGTATTGTCGTTAAAATTTTTTCAAAATTTCTTAGAGAATTTGGTTGTGAATCCATTGGGATATGAAATTTTTTAATGGCAATTTTTAATTGATCCTTCCATTTTACTGAATGATAAAGAATTATTCAGAATATTTAAATTTTCTTGGTTCAGATTTGGTAGTTCATATGCATCTAGAAATCAATTCCGTTGTTCTATGTTACCCATTTAAGTACAGCAGTATACACGTTCTCAAAGCAGTTGCCAGTGTTCTCTGGAATTCAGCAGTCTACACTGTGATTTTCCCTTTTCATTTCAACTGCACTGATTTGGACCTTTTCTTGTGTGGGTAAGGATGATTACGGATTTATCTATTTTGTTTAATCTTTCAAAGAAAAACCCATTCATTAGCTCTTTATATTTGTTAATACCAATTCCATGAATTTCTGCAGATCATTGTAATATCCATTTTAAATGTCTGAAGGAAAGAAGGCATGACAAAAATTAAACAGGAAGAAACAAAAATAAAAAACAGACCATAGTGGGAGATTATGAAAGAGTGAACACAGAGAAACAAACGAAAGGAAACTATGGAGCCTAAATGGTCCCTACTGACTACACCTCCATGCAAGAGACTGTGACATGAGTGTGGAGGATGAGGTCTGACGCATACTGTTCCTGATTCCTGTCTGAGGCTAAATATTAGCAGGATGAGGTCTGACGCATACTGTTCCTCTGATTCCTGTCTGAGGCTAAATATTAGGAGGATTAGGTGTGACGCATACTGTTCCTCTGATTCCTGTCTGAGGCTAAATATTATGACACTGTGATCTGAATATGCATACTCTTCACAGTGACTTCTTTTTTTCCAAAACTGAAATAGAATTAAGTGACAAGTGAAATACTACTGTGCTTCACAACTACAGTCACATTAGTTACATACAATTAAGAGGACATCTGGGGTCCTCTGTAAAGCAGGTCTTTAAGATGGTGAACAAAATAAAGACACAGAACACAATGGGAAGTAACAGTCCATGAGATCTGACACAGGGTGTGTAAAATTTCTTCTCCCTACCATTCAAATTCATTTGGAAAAATACAGCAGAGAAAATCTTAGGTTACATTAGGCTACAGAAGAAATGAAAACTGTCTTCAAATTGCAATAACTGCACATATTCCAAGATAAAGCCCCAAGACAGGCACAGTCATGAGCGATAATGCTTTTCTTGTATCCCAGAGGAACCGAGAAGTGTATATGGGCATATTCCATAACTATAAAGACAGGTTAGTGTAGCAAAGGCTAAAGATGTGGTTATTAACTTAGGCCACCCACATGACACAACTCCGCAGCCACAGAATGTTTACTGGCTTCATTACCACATTGTGCATAATTTTAGAGATGGAGAAATCAGACCACAAGTGGTACATGCATGTGAGTATACTGTATTCATTGCAAAACACACACTGAAAAGTAGATTCTCTACCAAAACGAACAGGTACATCAGCAGGCAAAGACAGGAATTTTGCCTGGAATCGCCAAGGGAAAGCCAAGAAATTCAGGAGGATAAACAGAGTAGGTACTGTAATTCTAAGCAAGCTAAGTTCTCTCTCTCTCTCTCTCTCTCTCTGTTTTTTTTTGGTGGCAGGGATCAAACTCACGACCTCACGCTTGCCAAGCAGGCACTTACACTGCTGAGCTAAACCTCCAGCCCACAAGCTAAGTTCTTATAGCTACTGAGATCCAAATCACAATGAAGACACAATGGAAATTTCTGCTGTGACACAGCTTAAATTACAACTTAATAATACCATTTTACTGAACAACTTTCTAGGTCTTCCAGTGACATTTTTACTATATGTTAAAAAATAAGTTATTCACCATTGCAATACAGTCAAATAAGACCTACATACAAAAGCCTAACACCAGAGTTTAGCAACAAATTGCAAATATTTTTCATTTTATAAAAATATAGGTATTATATTGGCCAAATATATAAATTTTAATCAAGAGAAAAATAAAAAAAAGTTATAAAGGAAATGAAATCTAAAATAGTCTACAGGAAGTTTTCCCCATGAAAATTGCCTCAATCTGTGACCTCACACAGGCTGTGGGAGCAGTAAATAATTAAACTGTACTGCAAAGCACACAGGCCCTGTGAGAAGTGAGTGGGTAGACAACAAGAAGTTTAAATTAGTAAGGCTTGCTGCCTATGGGCATTGTTCTTCCCCTTTCTCCAGAAAAACTAAGCACCTGTCAGACACCTTTTTGCACAAATTGTTTTTCATCTGCTTGTTTCACCTACACTGATATTGCAAATAAAAGCTGGGCAGGTCTCAGCTGCAGGATTCTCCTGGAAGTCCTCCTAATGCTGGGTGCTCTTAGTTGATGTAGCCCCTCTGGGTCTCGTCTCTAAGCAGCCATCATGCTGTATGCTGCCATGTGTGCTGATGGCCCAAGTGCATCCTGAGTGAGGAAAAAGCTGCTGCCACAAGTCAGCACAGAGCACTGCCCTCCCAAAGCCTGGAAAAGGAACAAGGATGTGTCTGACTCTTCATTTCAATAGGGGGACAAAAACAGCCATGGGATGGCCTGGAAGTAAGCAGGGGCAGTTCATTTGATTTTTTTTTGTTCTTTCACTTTTGGTTTCTCCTCCTTTGCCTATAATCTGAGTCAAACTTCAGAAGAAGAAAAAAAACAATGAAAACAATGCTTAGAATGTCTCTTAAAAACATGAACAAAAAATAAAATAAAAGATAAAAAGAAAAGATGGGAAAGGAAAAACAAGGGCAGCAAAAATCAAGCCAAGAAAGTATGCTAAACTGGGACAAATCTATCAGGAAAATAGGAACTCTGATCAGTAATGTTACAAAGGCCAAAAGCCTTGGCAAAAACATCTGAGGGTGCACGCTAATTAAATGCAGCTGTTTCATGTGTGGTTTGTTATCTTGTCTATCTTCTGGTTAATCTGTTTCAATAACTGATTAAGATACCTGCATCTTCTTTATTAAAATGTTTTGAATTCATACCAATTTTATTTTTCCTTTTATTTCTGAAACTGAAATCTTGCCTTTAAGAAAATGAGGCAGAATAAGGCTCATTACAGAAAAAATAAAGGGCACTTACAAACAAATGCCTTAAAGTATGAGAAAATATATGTTCTATATGATTTAAGCTAATACATGTTTCTGTGCATGTGATAACTACCAATCTATATCACCCTCCAAACAACCTAAGTTGATTTAAAGATAAAAACACACTCATGATACTATCCCACATTCTTTTTGGTTTATATGGCTTCACAGTGAGCTAATTTAAATAAGGAGATAAAGGTAAAGATGCTTTTAAATTTGGCGATATGATTCCTTGCAAGTTGTTATAAAAAATTATATCACAATGCATTTTACGAAATACAATACCTACGTTTGAAATGGTGGTACATATCCATAATTCTAGCACTCCACAGGCAGAGGCATTAGAGTGTAAGGCCAGCCTAGATACATAATGATTATCCCTTGAATGTTACTGTCTGTTGTCAAAATCCCAAAAATTGATTTTATGACCACAACCTTCACATTTACATTTTTATTACCATTGAAATATCTTTTTGCTATTTTTTGTTACAGTCCTCCATGTGATGACCTTTGTACATGAAGCTCCATATCGAGCCCATGATGACCTTTGTACATGAAGCCCAGCTAGGGTGGCTTTTGACTTGGGCTCCAGTCTGCTCAACTCACCACAGCAGGACAAAGCACAGAAAAATGGGAGGAGCCACAGACAATACAATTTCCCAGGAAATTTCCCTAGTGAATTTCTTCCCAGCCTCACCACCATGCAGCACACTCTGCTGCTGAACATACCAATGGGTGAATCACCCCAAAACAGTAAAGTCCATACAATCTAATCCAGTTTAACACAAAAGATATTTGAGAGATATCTTACACATAAGCCACAAAACCACATCTGCTATTGAAATAAAAGTGAGGGGACACAAGCCAGCCCAGGGTCATTCAAACACAAATGTCACACAAGAATCAGAAGATCCAAGGAAAGCGTCCAGTTGACAGTGCCTAACATGATGGTGAGGAGCAGGTCCTGAGCTGCCCAGGACAGAACTGTAGACATGCTTAAATTGCCTTATTTGTACAGCATATTATGCTGAGGGCCTGGCAGTTTCTCAGCCTCGTCCTGAGAGCCTGAAAAGAATAAAGGCATAAAAGCAGCAGTGCACACACAGGAACAACACCGCTCAGGTGATGTAGAGGCCCAGGTTGTGCCAAGGCTGTTTCTGTTCATATAAGCCCATGCTTGCATCACAGCCTCACTCCAGTCTTGAGTCCTGAAACCTGCATACCACCATATTCAGGATTAGGCATCTTTCAATGCCCTGCCCATACACCCTGCCACCAGGAAATTTCACAGGGACTGTCCAGCTAGGGTGGCTTTTGACTTAGGCTCCTGACAAGAGGACACATTCGTCTCTCTGGACAGTGTGCCTGCTTGGACAATGCACAGGGCACCAACCTTTCTTTACTGATGTACTACTACTCCATTTCCTGTCCTCCAAGCCAAAAAAGGACAAGAGAAAATACACATCATCTCTTTGAAAGGACCACGAATTATTACATAAGAAAATCTCTTCCTAAAAAAAAAAAAATCCCTTTCTAACACAGGCTTCCAACCATGAGAGATCACAGCATTTGCCTCTAGATTTGCAAGAGCTGCCACTGGCTTGTCTTACAATACTCAAAGGGCTCTTCCCACTTGCTGTCCCTGACAATCAAGTCACAGGTCTAACCCTACACCTCAGACTGAATATCTCATAGAGTAAACTACATAAAAAACCAGAAGCGGTAGTAGGTCACAGGCCAGGGCAGGACAACACAATATGGAAAGAGATGTTTAAAACTGTCAGAGACACTGGGTTCACTGTGCGGCCTTTCCCACACCTTATCTGTTAATCTACTCGTTTTCAGCAAATACAAAAACGTGCTAAAAAAAAGAATAGAATTATCTAATACATGAATAAATTGGCATAATATAGTAACAGTATCCTGCAAAATGGATCAAGACCAAAGAAAAGGAAACATTTCACCTGCTTTAGACAATTCTTCAAGATCACATACACAGAAACTTAATTCTGAGTACTAATCAACTTCTTCACCAGGAAGACTAGAATGATTGTTGAAAAGCACCAGTACCCTCCTCAGTCACTACTTTCCAATCATGAGGTAGGGTCACCTAAGAATTTAAAACAGTAAACTCTTTAGAGTATAATTTCCTCACTTCAGTGTTTGAAAGATCGTCCTTGTACTCATTTATTTCCTCAAAGGCAAGGTCTGACCTGCAGTCCTGTGACAGGTCATCTTCAGGATCAACCTGATAGGCTTGAGAGACGCCAAGGATCTGAGTAAAGCCCACATCTGGTGGAAGCACAGCCCCCCAAACCACTGGCACACGAGGTACCTTTTTCCCATCTTTCTGCAACATGTCACACTCAGCAGTCCTTCTACAGCTGCTCTATGCACAAAAAGGACACAGGAAAAAAGTTATGCATCCCATGGACCAAGAAGGAGGAGCACACTGTCATTTCCATAGTTTTTCAATGTGGGACTCAGTTTAAAAGTCCCTGACCTTAAGTTCCAGAAGCTAAGCCTATGTTACTCACCTAACTCAAACTAATGATGCTAAGTTAAGGGAAACAAAGTTGCTCAACTGTAATCTTTCACACTAAATAAGAGCCCCTGTTTTCCTTCTGAGTTTACCACTGAAGCAGAGGGAAAACACTGTGAGATATTATTCCATATTATTAAACAGAACTGCAGATCACAGCAGTCATACAATGCTTTCCTAGCAAGCAAAATGCCCTGAATGTGGTCCTCATACTGGAATAAAAAAGCAAGCAAGGATGGGAAAAAACTTATTTCCATATGATAAAATAAACAGATAATATGTAAATTATATGGTAAGTGAATTTGATGTGCCTCACAAACTTTCAAAGGTACACTCTAGGAAGACTGAAGAAATATGTAACACATAAGAACAAAATATGGAAATAAGAAAATCTAATAAAATATTCAGAAATAAAAATTTAAAGAAAAAATAAAGTGACTTTGAAAAGATATAAAATTAAGTTAGAATTTCTGGAAAGTATAGAAAATTGTGGATGAAATTAAAATGCAGATAGAAAACTTAGGAGAAGGTAATGATTATTTACAAGTAACAAAAACCTAGACCAAAAAAAGATATTATTAAAAGAAAAGTATATTTATTTCAGATATGACAATATCACATATACAGTAATTTAAGGAATGGCTTACAGAAGAAATGAAAGTCAATGCATTCATTACACAGAAAGTTAAACAAAAAATGGAAAGTTAAGTTTCACTATGAGACTATGACACATCACGCTGCAGTGTTGGTTGGATATGAGAAGTACATACTATTGTGTACTTGTCGTATGGATGGTGTATATCACATTTAGATGGATACACAGTCTGTGCACCAGCACATAGGCCACTGAACACCCATGACATTTTTTTCACATCTACTTCTAGGGCAGCAAGAAAGACAATGTTCACTGCAGCATTGATACCAGTGACAGAAACGGGCAAATCTGTTCTTCCGTAACAGTGGAAAGGGAAATAAAATGTGATGGACAAAAGAAACACTGTGATACTTTGAGGCGTTAACATGTGTATATACAGCAAGGCAAATAAGCCTGGAATATAAAACTGAGTGAATTAATACACAGGATAAATTATCTAATACACTCCTATTTGGTCAAACTAATACACATATATATGATGCTGAGGTACAGTCTAGTGTTAGAACACCGGTAGAGCATTTATCAATCTATGGGCTGCACACCCAGCATAAAAAGTACACAGGAAGACATGCAGTATAATAGTGACGAGCAAGAGCAGAAGGAATACAAACTTCAACACGACAGTCAAAGAAATCCCTAGTGATATTTGGGGAAATACTGTTTTCCAGTTAGGACCATCCTGTGTGGTGTGTGATACTGGTCAACGTCCCTGGCCTCAACTCTAATTCTTGCTCACGCTATATGCTGTGATTTCAACAAAAATGTTGAGACACATGTTTTCTGATGTGCACAATCACCAAAAGAGCCTGAAAACAACAGACGTAGGTGCAGCGGACAAATAAGCTGCTAAATATCAAGGTACTCAGAATGGGCAAAAACCATAGATGTGGGAAATCTTTAGTTCTACAACTCAAACCAAGCTCAATGGTTCTTCCTAAAGTACCTGATCTCTGTACTTGCGTTCCGCCTCCTTACTACCTGCACTATATTTCAGATATTATGGGTGTGAAAAGAATGTATTCCCAGCTTGATGCTGTATGATGACATTCACAGGACATGTAGAGGTCAGACTAAAAGTTTCCTTGAAGTGAAGCTCTGAGCTTCATATCAACTTGTGCCCGGGCAACCCACCCTTCTGTTGGTCTCAGACAGAAGCTTCCTTTCCCCTCTTAACCTCTATTGTTCCTAAAATTCATTGTTTGATTTTAGAGAACATGAACTCGTACCAGACATATAGTAGGTTGGGAGGTTCATTCCCCTATATCATTTGAAGGTCTTCCACTGAGATCATCGAATGGAGGTAAGAGTTTGCCTTTTGTTTCATAGACTCTGAACTGGGACTTGTTTAGGTAACAAATTTTTATGCTCCAAATTTTGCTTTGTCTTTGTCAGTTGCTTATAATTATTTGTAATAATTGTTTGCAATTTTCCCATTGTTTTAAATGTCTTGTCTCTTAAAATAATGAACATTAGGCAAGGGATTTAGCTTAGCTAGGTCGTGAGTTCGATCCCTGGTACCAAAAGAAAAAAAAAGTTATAAGGTCATGATATTTCTTTAATGGTACATTTTTATTATTTTGTTCTTGTACATGTTAAATTCAAATTAGTTGTTAAATTTACTGGTATTCCTTGCTTGACTGCATTTAGTCAATAGTGCTAGAGAGAATAATAGGATACCCCTAGCAGACTTTAATATAAACTTCTGTAAAATGGGTCTTCTTCAATGAAATTTGGCTCAAAGAAAACATACATGCCTACAGTAAAACCGGGACTCCTTCCACCATTTAAGCAGCACTAGGCTGGTGGCTGGTCTCCAAGACTTGGAGGGGAGATTTCACTGAGACAGACTGGCTCTGATCTCCTCTATACTCTAGAGGAAATGTCAAGCCTGTTCTGCTTCAGTTTCCTTTCTTTGGCTTTACTGCTACTCATTTCTTCATTTTGTACTTTCCTTACAGAGGCATGTGAATTCAGAAAGGAGTTTAGATTGTTCCTACCATCTTCTCCTAAGTAAAGCCCACAGAAAATGAGCATTTGCTCATCTTCTATGTCATCTAAGTCATCTTAGATGAGGGACACATACCCCATCTCTCGGTCAGATGAGACATTGGAATTACACCTATCCAGGAGAACATACATAAGAGCCATGGCCCAGCTTAATGTTCTGGGCCACATTTCTTTTAGAGATGGAAACTGAGACACTGTGGGGAGAACTGCCTTCCACGTGACCATGGAAGACCCTCTAACCCTAAAGCAACACACATATGGGACCTAAACATATTTAGAATAAGGGGGCTCCAAACTTTCAAGTTGTGGACTTTAAAACTTTTATTATAAATTCATAGAGCAGGCTTTTAACTATGCCTTATAGAACTTTGATGAACAGCGGTTACTCTGCCAGCTAATTAATCACTCCTATAGCAGCTGCCACTCTTCAAAGCAGAGAACAAGTTTCCCCAGCATCTGTTTGGTGAATCTCCATTGAAGCCAGTGGCCAATGGTGTCAATGGAATGTGGACCAGACAGCTGGATTCCTTTCTGGAGAATGACTTTTGGTTATCTGGACCAACAGAAACTGAGAACTGAGGGCTCCTGGCCAGGGTAACTCTCTGATGGACACCCAAAGGTTCCTCACTGTACATTTGCTCATGACCACTGAGAACCTCCACATATCTATCATCTTTATTTCTCTGCTAGTAGACTAGGAACCCTCACTAAACCTTTCAGTGGATTTTCAGATTACCTACATTACCCCTCCCTTCAGAGATTAAACTGAGGTAGTTTGCAACAACTGTTTACATTCCACAGCAGCTATAGGGAAAAGATTTAATTTGTCTCTTACATATGTTGACTACGAGTAAATAGGCTTTTTTTTCTGTGTGCCTAGGAGACTGATGTGCCTTTACTAACATATAAACTGTGATTGCTATATAAGTTTAACCTGTGAGCTTCAACCATATGTCCCTCCACTAGAAAAGATTGCCCAGGTGATCAGATGTATAAAACAACTGTCTTGGAGGTTTCTTTGCCCCTAGGGCCTAGGGCTAGAATTCCCCAAGTTATTTGTTGCCTTGCCTATCTCCAGAGGTGATCTCCTTCACACAACAGTCAGAGAAATCCTCTAATTACCACATAACTGTGCTCTCAACAATAGGCCAATCCCATAGATGTTCCTACAATATCAATGAAAAAGGTCTGTTGTCAAAGTTCGGAGAACTCAAGACACACTTGAAGGGATTTCACAGATTACAGGTTCCTGTCTTTTAGGGGACACACAACAAAGATTCAAGCTTGTCTTTTTCCCCTAAGAAATCTCAATCACTGCAAAGAGGAAAGTGTTTTGGAAGTGATGCTGTTGGACATGCCTGCCTTTAATACGCTAAGATCACGGAAAATCAGTATAGAAAATTAAGAGGATGAGTAAAGGTTAAACCAGTTACCAGGGTTCCCATATTCAATATAGATTGAAGCCAAGAAATGGAAGTGTTTCCTCTTCAAACTTGTACATGCTTGGTGTCTTCTGTTCAAAGTACTCAGCCCTGTGCCTGTCTATTGAAAATTTCCATGCTATCTTCCTTATTTTGGTGATGTTAACCAAAGGGCATGACCAGAGGAGGAAACCTCTGCACAAAACTCATACAAACACAAACCACAAAATATCCCAAAAGAAAGAAAAAAAAAGCTAACATAGCACTTCACTTTCCAAACAGTATTATATTTTTGTCCTAATTTGGTTGCACTGAAGAATTTGGTTACTACTGCACTCAAAACAGGAAATACACTGGACATGATGGCACGCACCTATAATCCTTGCACTCAAGAGGTAGAGGCAAGAACATTTGCTTAATTTGTGGCCAGCATGGACTACACAGTGAGTTCAAAGCCAGCCAGAGGAGCATAGTGAGACCCTATCTCACAACAAATACAAAAACAGGAATCAATCTGGTGAGTGTCATGTTCTACACAGGACCATATGAAGAACTGAAAGAATGAGTCTATGGACCAGGGATTTAGCTCAGTGGCAAAAGCGTCTGCCTGGCAAGTGTGAGGTTGTGCGTTTGATCCTTGGTACCACACACACACACACACACACACACACACACACACACAAAGTCTACAGATGGTGTCTGAGTTTGAAAGGGAAAGTATCTTCATCAAACCAAAGAAAGTTGAAAATAAAATTTACTGAAAATGAATGAGGGCCAAGTTAGTTAAAAATATTATAGGCAGTGAGATGGGGTAGGTCCCCTATGCAACCAGTGCAGAAGCCCAGATAGTTTACAACTCTAGGGCAGACAGACACCTCCTGCTGTGGGCCCGGCCTCAAGACAAAGGATCAAACAAATGCATCTACATCCTAAAGACTGACACTCTAATTAGTTCTCTATCATCCTGGAGTCTCTATCCCATCCCCCTAGGGGAAAGGTCACAACTCTAAAACCGTTTGCTTCCTGCGTGACTTGCTTTCTCATTTGTTCCTAATGTAATCAATTTTACCTGAACTATTGATCTTATTGGCTAACTATAGTTATGTCCCACCTTATGCTCATCAGCCTTGTGAGTTCCCAGCTGCCCCACCTTGAACCCATGGTTTTACTCTATAAAAGTTCCTGGAAAAGACAGAGTCATGGGCAACCCCTTTGGGTCCCCTTCTGTCTCTCTTCAGACAGAAGCTTTCTTTCTCTCAATATTCTACTCTTAACCTCTGCAGTTCCTAAAATTCATTCTTCAGTTTTAGAGAACACAAACTCGCAGACATAGTAGGTTGGGAGTTTCATTCCCCTATATCACCCGGTACCATCAAAAAAAAAAAGGCTACAGATGCTGAGTTTGAAAGGGAAAATATCTCTGTCAAACCAAAGAAAGTTGAAAATAGAATTTGTTGAAAATCAATGAGGGCCAAGGATTTAGCTCAGTGGCACAAACGCGAGGTTGTGAGTTCAGTCCCCAGTACAAAAAAGAAAATAAACGAAATACACGTGATCAAGCAAATATCATTGGTAAGTCTTGGATCTTTTAAACTTGCTCCCCACACAAATCTTTATCTGTTTTGCAGAAAATTATGTAACACAAAGCAAAATTCATAATAAAATGCTAAATATCTCATGTACTTTAGTGAATATAACATACTTTGAAATCACTAGTTGTCCACCTGTGGTGCCCTGACCTTGACAGGGCAGAGATTCATCACTGCTATCCCCAATCATGCGTAAGTATTGTAGCATGTATCCCTGCTGTGAAAAACCAGTAAAACTTAAAATTAACATTAAGATTTGCACTAAATAACTTTTTTCTTTTCATTGCTCTAGACTTAATTCAGGGCCTCATGAACATTACTTTAGTTAGTTGAACATGGAGGTACACCCCAAAATGTTTATTTAATATTGAGACAGGGATTTGCTGTTATCCAGGCTGTGCTTGGTGATATGATATTCCTATCTCAGTCTCTCAAGTGGATGTTGTAGCGGGCAGCTGAGTCAGTCAAAATATTGTAGACAGTGAAACAAGGCTAAGTCTTCAATAGAGCCAGTGCTGACACCTGGAAACCACAGGGAAGCTGACACCTCCTACTGTGGACCAGGCCTCAAGACAAAAGACCATACAAATGCACCCATATCCTGAGGATTGATATCCTAGACAGTTCCCACCCCCCTTACAAAGAGTCACAGCTCCAAGAATGCCTGCCAGTGACTTGCTTCTCCATTTGTCCCTAATGTAATCAATTTTACCTGAACTACTGATCTGATTGGCTAACTACAGTTATGTCCCACCTTATGCCCATCTGCCTTGTGAGTTCCCAGTCTTCCCCCACCTTGAACCCATGGTTTTACTCTACAGAAGTCCCTAGAAAACACAGAGTCCTGGGCAACATGCTCGGGACCCCCTTCTGTCTCTCTCCAGACAGAAGCTTTCTCTCAATAAATATATTCTAGTCTTCACCTCTGTTGTTCCTAAAATTCATTCTTCGATTTTAGAGAACACGAACTTGGACATAGTAGGTCGGGAGTTTCATTTTCCTATATCATTATGTCATTAGGTGTGCACCACAATAGCTCAGTAATATGTACTTTAACGGAGGCACTGAAATCTTGCTAAGTCATGGTGACTTGAGACGTTCAATCTTAAAACAACAAAGTGGCACAGGTCTGTTATACCAACCAAAAGAGGTGGAAAATGTATCAAAACGTTTCCACAATGAGGGCCACATAGCAATACTGGTCTCAAATGGAAAGACTGACAGACAGACAGACAGACAGACAGAAAGAGAGAGAGAGAGAAAGAAAGAAAGAAAGAAAGAGAAAAGAAAAAGAAAAAAAGAAAAAAGAAAAAAGAAAACTAAAAATCTGAGTGGATGTATCTTAGGCCAAATTTCCCAAATTCAATCTCTGTAAAATGACAAACATCAAAAACCTCAAAAACATATTGGAATCTTTTGTACCTATTCCACTTTTAAAATGATGCTCACCCTTTCAAATCTACAATAAGATCAGTTACCTAATTTCCAATTTTGCTGCAAAAATGATTAGATGATGCTGGAGATTTAGCTCAGTAGCATAAGTGCCTGCTTTGCAAGCGCAAGGTCATGAGTTTGATCTAAAAAAAAGATTAGATGAGCTGGTAAGTAGTCATTGAAGAAATGTTTATCTATTCTGAAGATCCCCTCCATTATTTAAACCTCTGACTTATGATCCAGTCTCAGACCAAGCCAGCAGACAATCCATATTATCACACTATGAAAAATGTTAAGGAGACATTCATTGTTTTAAGTGCTGACTTACGCCCCTCTCCAAAGTTTCCTGTTGTCCCATTTCCTTTTTACTCCTCATTCCTATTTAAAAAACAAAACAAAACAAACAAAAACCCTTTTATTCAATTCCTTCATATGTCTGTATACCTTAACTATGGGAATTTACTCCTGCTTCCAATCTTGATTTTTTTTTTTTGAGACAGTCTCTCTATGTAGTTCAGACTAAGCTTCAACTAACCATGTAGCACAGGATGTCCTTGAACTCACAAGGATCCTCCTGCCTCAGCATCAATAGTGCAGCGATTACAAGTGTGCATGACCACACCAGGCTCAGTACTCGTTTTTACAACGTCCATCTCAATCATTGTTTTAGTTTTTAAAACAATGTCTATAAACAGTTTACAGAGTATTTCCATTACTTCAGAGATGAAACCCTTTTTCCTTTCGAGTCGTACCAATATCACATATATAACTGTAGATACCACAGTTCAACGCATTTCTTCGTCTGGGTTTAACAGGTAGCCCTTTCCGAAAGTTGGTCTTAGCAAAAACACTTTCCCCTTCTAATATATTAACATCTCCTCCACCATTCTCAGTATTCTAAACTCTATAGCAAGGCTCAGTTTAAAAGTAAAGAATAATTTGTTTCATTAGCATATAAATAGGGTACCTGGCTACGGAAGGTCATGAGATAGGGGTGGGAAATTATACATTTTTAAAAGAATTGAAATGAGGGGCCAAGGATTTAGCTTCTGCCTGACAAGCGCAAGGTCGTAAGTTCGATCCCCGGTACAAAAAAAAAAAAAAGAAAAAAAAAAAGAAAAAAAATTGAAAGGAGAGTAATTAGCTAAAACGGGGACCAAGACCAAGTTTTCTGCCCAAGAAGTATACTAAAGCCACCTCCCTAGTAAGTTCCTTAGTTTTCAGGAATTTAAAAAATAACCAATTTTTACTCCAGAAGTCCAGTCTCCTTTAAACCGTCCACGCTGTGGAAATTGGTTAAAGATCCCGAGTTCAAAGAGGTTGTTTTAAATCCAGAGACATCTTTGATAGGTAGACACGAATCAGCTGAGCAGTTACTGCGCTCAGCTTCTGTATAATTTCCTCTGGGTTGACAGAGCAGCCAAAGGCCGCTCCGTCGGGATGCTTCCCGAAACCAGGAGTTCCACTCAGTTACTACTTCCAGTAAAATCTCTCCTAATGGCCTGCTTTTAGTTCAAGCCTCATTTCTAAATATGGTGAGAACGTGATGACTTTTTAGGCAGTAACACCATTGTCAGAAAACGCCTTACATAAACAATTAAAGTGATTAATGTTTTCATTGCTGAGTACGGAACCCAGGGTTTGCACAAAGCCCCAGCTCTCCTCAGCCTGGCGGAGGCACAGCTGTGCCTGGCTGGGGTCGCCCAGGAAGGCATTCTGGGCTGGCAGTGCCACAGCGGCGTTAGGATGCTGGGGAACCAGAACTTCCCCTGTCTGAGCAAAGCAGAAAAGGGACAGATAGATGATGGTGATGCAGAACCAAACAGGAACACCTCAGATTCCGGAGCGAAGAGGAGACTATTCATTGCCATAGCTCACTCTGGCCCGTTCCTTCCCAAACTCACCCGATTGCACCCCGTCCCTGCACCCATCCCACAACGTCACCATTGTGCGCGTGAGAGGCTCCCAGAATCCTTCCAATGCAGGTTGCAGCCAGCAGAAGTCACAGGAAAAAATGGTCCAGTCACGTGGGGGCTCTCAGCAACGAACTCAACCCCTGCTCTTCGGCGCCATGATACAGGAAATGCCCGCCTCCCTCACCGCACTTGATTGGTTGATTCAGACAGCCCGCTTTCATCGCTGATTGGCTGCTACTCCACCGCGGGCGGGTACACTGAGCCTGACCAGAGACGCTTAGTTGGAGCTCAAATGATAAATTCTAATGCAGGAAATTCTGGTCCAGTCTGACTAGTAGTGTGACCGTCTCACCTCGCATGAAGAATGTTTGCACTTAAAGGATTTAATACTGGCTTTTTACAGCTTTCATGGTTTTATTAACCTACTCAGTGGACCCTTCCTGAAAGTGGGTCAAAAAGGTGCCCAGAAGGTTCCAGGATCAGTGCCCTAGGAAAGAGTCAATCCCTTGAGGGCAGAAAACGTCTTGAGTCTACGGAACCCTACGACACAGTGGAATGGAGGAAAGCCCTGTTGTTGGAAATGAGGCAGTAGGTTTTATTGCCTAGAGTTTCACACTGTGAAGCTCTCAATCTGCTTGTTTTCATCCATGAAAATGAATATAAGGCCCCTAAGAAAAATACAATTTTTGTGCAAATGAAGAAATTTTAGTTGCATGACAGTAATATTCTGCAAAAGAGTAAAGAGAAAAGCAAGCATCCCAACTCCTTCAGACAAACTTAAGACTTTTTTTTTCCCCAGGAAATACCTGAATTTTGAAGATAAACGTATTTCCAAGCATGAAAGCTGTAAGTCTTCAACCTGGCCTGACTCTTCCAACCCCCAGCCTGCTGGCCAGCAGCAGCACTGCTCTCTGTAGGGAACCCAGCTCATCACTGAGGCTGCCATCGGCAGACACAGGATAGGAGGCAAGATAGGATAAGCGATTTGGCAGATCCTGGAGACACCCAGAAATTCACAAGGAACACTGTGAAGGGTTCAGCCCACTGAGATGAAAGATTGCCAGAAAACTTTAACCACTTATGTGTATTGTGATTTTCTTACCTAATGTTCGCTGCCTTTACTCCACCCCTATAAAAGGGACAGGCTTCTCTTTGTTCAGAGCAAAAGGTCTTAGCGGTGCTCTCAGCCTGAACCCATGCTATGTTGCCTTTACCCAAGCTTGGTGGTCTCTGCTGTTTATTTATGTTGTATTTTGGTGCCAATAACCACGAAAGAAGACAAGCTCTGTTTGGAAGGGTTTACACTATTGAATATAAACCCCAGAAAAGGCCACCTGGCAACATCTTCAGATCTTGGTCCCTACAGCCCTTGCCGCTTCTGCCATGACAGGTCTCACTGGCCATTTCAGAGTGGGAAAGCCCTGTACTCTCTCTCCCCTCTTTCTTTTTCTCCTTAACCCTTCCTCCCAGATGATCTAAATTCTCCATGTAGCATACTCTCAGGAGTTAGTTTCTGCTAGTACACATGAGGAAACTAATCCTGTGTTGACCAAGCATGGTAGTCCTAACACTATTTGGGAGTCACTCTCACCATGCCCTATGGCTTCAATGCTTATACCCCAATTCAAATTGGAGATTCTTAAGAGTTAAGTACACAGTGTGACCCATGAAGGAGGACCGCTTTTCTCTCAAAGAAGTTTTTGAGTTCTCTCTGATAATCAGGGCTTGATGAGCAGTATGTAAATAGACTTTATATGTGGAATAATGGTGTGAAAATTATACACCTGGATCAAGCTTAATTTGTTGATAATTGCCTATTAAGAAGTGATTCTGAATTTAATGTTGCAGCTTATGGAGTACAGAAAGGACTTCATAATTTATTTCAACTGTTTGGTAGAAGTATGGGTCAAGATGTGGCCCACTGTTCATGAGTTAAGAGGTGCCTTACATTTCATGGTTTACTGTTGATGAGGGGATGCAGAGTCTTAGGCAAATGGTAATGCCAGAAGAGATGTTATGTCAATCCTAATCTGCCACAGTGGAATGTTCCAGAAAATGTTAATCTTGAGAAATTAATTCATCAGTGAAGCACCACTATCCCCAAAGAGCCCTGCCATTGCTGTTTTCTGTATGCCAGAGAACTTGTGGGGACCAGAGATGCTCATTTGGGAAACTTAAGGGCTTGATTGGATTCCGAAGTGGCAGCAGTGAAGTGGCAACATATAATTGTCAAAAGCAAAGTACAGGCATTTATGAAGATGCGCAGCAGAAAAAGAACTGTGATCAGAATAATCTGACACCTATAGACCTATTAATATTTGCTGATTATCCATGGTGCTCCCAAAACTGATATAGATGGGAAGCCTACAAAAATTTTACATTTCTACAATCAAAAAAATGTAAGGGAAAAGGAACTTCTGATCATAAGAAGTGGAAATCATGGCCCCTCAACCAATTCCTGGATACAGCCCCAGCCTATTAGCATGCCCATAGAACTCCTTGAATGAAGAGGACACCAGATCCCCTTAAGGAAAGACCCCAGTGAACTACCAAAAATGTATATGCTGTATTTTTCTCCCATTATTCTCCAACAGATCCTAAGACCTTTCTCCAGCATACCTGCACACTGAGGAAGGTACATTTTGGAGATTAGTGGACATTGTTTCTGAACCTCTGCTGATTCTGCGTGACTTAAAATGTCACCGTGGTCCTCCAGCCAGAGCAGGGCCCTATGGAGTTTAGATAATGGAATTTTAGCAAATGTCCAACTTGCTGTTTGTTCAGTATGTCCTCAAAATCATCTATAACCATCAGTATTTTTCCTTTCCAGAATTCACAGTTGGGATGTACCTAGCACTAGGCAGACCCTCTTACTGGTACTTTAAAGTGTAGTGGGAGGGCTAGCATAATTGGAAATACCAAACAGAAGCCATTAGAATTGCTGTTCCTGGGCAAAATAACAAAATAAATAACAGTAGAGATTGCCTTGAAGAATGCAGGTGTAGTCGCTCCCATTACATCTCCATTTAATTCAACTGGGCCTGCACAGAAGATGGATGAATCTCAGAGATCGATGATGCATTACCACAAATTGAATCAAAATATGGCTTCACTTGCAGCTCCTGTAGCAGATGTGGTGTCTCTGGTTGAGATTAGCCCATTACCTGGTCTTTATTAGCAGCTATTGAATTGACAAAAGTTTTCCTTCTCCATATATATCCATATGGCTAATCTGAAATAATTTTTTTTCAGTGGGAAAGACAAGCAATACAGCTTCACTGTCTTATCTCAGGGTTCCACTAACTCTCCAGCCCTGTGTCACAACTTAGTTTTTAGCAATCTTGATAACCTTTATCTTTCATGTGGCATATTATATTATGTTGATTGGACCAAGTGAACAGGAGTTGGAGACTGCTCTGGATTTATCAGTAAAAATCTGAGAACCAGAGGATGATAAATAAGTCATACTAAAATTAAGGTTCTCTAACTCAGTGAAATTTCTAGCAGTTGAATCATAAGGGGCATATACCAGTATCCCTTTTAAGGTAAAAAATGATTTGATCTGGCACAAGGCCTAGTGGGGTTCTTTGGATATTGCAGGAAACACCTTTCTCACTTAACATGTTTTACACTGAGTCACTTACTCAGTGACTCAGAAACCTACTGGGTTTGGGGCCCTTAAGAAGATAAGGCTCTGCAACAGGTCCGATCTTGCTGTGTAGGCTGGTTTGCCACTGAGGTCATATGATCCAGCAAATCCAGTGGTACTTCAAGTGTCAAGTGTAGTAGCCTCTACTGTTTGTAGTCTCTGGCAAACCCTCATACATCAAGTGCTACAGAAATCATTAGGATTTTGGAGCAGGGCTCTTTCCTAATCTGCATACAACTACTCTTCCTTTGAAAAACTGTAAGTTGCATGGTACTGAGCCATAGTGGTAAGTGGCTGCTTGACCATGGGACACCAGGTTACCCAGAAACCTGAGCTGCTTAGCACAGCTGCAAATTTTGTGATATACCAAGTCATAAGTTATATTTGCACAGTGATGGATTATCACTAAATGGAAACTTTATCAAGATAGAGCAGGTATAGAGAGTTCAAGTAAAATACATGAAGCAATTCCTCTGATGCTCATGGCTCCTACACCTGCTATATCACCTTTTCTCAACATGTACATATGGCCTTATGGATTGTATCATAACTTCAGCTGTTAAGGAGGGGGAAGGCTAGCCATTCCATTTATATATGGTTTTGCATGTTATGTAAATGCCATGTACAAGTGGATAGCTGCTGCATTACAACCACACTTCAGGATATCCTTCTTTGACATTGGTGAAAATAAACCTTTGCAGAGGGCAGAACTCTGGGCAGTGCAACTGGTAGTACATTTTCCCAGAAGAAAAATGGCCAGATATGTGACTGTATACTGATTCATGGACTGTAGGTAATAGTCTAGTTGGATGTTCAAAAACATGGAGGAACATTAAGTGGAAAATTGGTGACAAAGATATTTGTAGATGAAGGATGTAGAATATCTATGTGGACAAGGATGTGACTATATTTGTATCCCACATAATCACTCACCAAAATATGACTTCAGTAGAAGAGGACTTTAACAATCAATTGGATAAGTTGACCCATTCTGTAGATAGTAGTCAGCTTCTCTCTTCAGCCACCTCATTCATTGCCCCATGAGCTCATGAACAGAGTAGGCATGTTGGCAGGAATGAAGGTTTTGCATGCTCACTGACATGGACTCCATGGATTTTACGAGGCTGCTCTGGTTACAGTCACTGTTGTAGGAACAATATACCAGCTGCAGAGACCAACAATTTCTCCCCAGTATGGCACCATTTCCTGGCATGATCATCCTTTGACCTGGTGGCAGTTTGATTATATTGGATGGCTTCCATCATAGAAGAGCCATGCTTTCTCTTTGCTTGAAATTTTTTCTTGATAGTGATTTACTTTTGCTACATATCATGTTTCTTACAAAATTCCCATCCATGGATTTCACATAATATCTTATGTCGATACAATTATGGAATTCTACCCAGTATTTGCTCTGGCTCCAAGGAATACATTTGATACCTAAAGAAGTGAGGTCATGGTTTCATGCTGATGGATCTCAGTGGTTTTACCTTGTTCTTCACCATCTGGAGGCAGCTGGATTGATACAAATCTGAAATGATCTTTTGAAGACATAGCTGCAGCACCAGTTTGGTCTAAATAGCTATTAGGGCCATGGCAAGGCTGCATATAGGCTTTGAATCAGCATCCTCTTTATGATACTGTTTCCCATAGTCAGGATTCATGGTTCCAAGAATGAAGGAGTAGGGGCTGGGGATTTAGCTCAGGGGCATAAGTGCCTGCCTTACAAGCACGCAGTTGTGAGTTCGGCACCCGGTACCAAAAAACAAAACAACAACAACAAAAAAAAGAATGAAGGAGTGGAAAAAGGGTGGTACCACTCACTGTTACCCATAGTGATCCATTAGCTAAGATTTGCACCATGTTCTCAATACCTTATGTTCTGCTGACTCAGTGAGGTAGCTTAGTTCCAGAGAGGGTAACGTTTGCACAGTGATACATATAAAATGGAAATGAAGACTTCCCCTTGGTCATTTTGGTCTCCTTATGACCTTGAGAAAAGAAATTTAAAAAGGAGTTACAGTGTTTAGAATGCTGACTGACCTAGACTGTAAAAAGAAAATTGTACTATTATTGTGCAATGGAGGAAAGAAAGAATATACTTGTAGTACAGGAGATCCCTCAGGGTCTCTCCTAATATTGCCATGCCAAACTAACAATCCAAACCAGGGAGAATGTCAAATGGTTCACACCTTTAAAAATGAAGGTAAGGTATACAGAATGGGTCACACAAGTAGTTGTAAATACGGGCTATGGCCCCATGATCAACAACAGAAATGAGGATTATAATAGTTCTTTCATAATATCATTCCAGTGTAATGTGTTAATAGACTTAATATTGGTTAAGTCTTAATAAACCAGCAATAGTGTTCAGGTATGAAATGTTAGAAGTAAGCAAAGAAAACTTTCCTTAAGGATATTCCTTGCTCTTGGTTAGGAAGAACCAACATTGTGAAAATGGCCATACTCCCAAAACTGATACACAGATTTAAAAAAATCCCAATCAAAATACCATTGATATACCTCACAGATCTAGAGAAAACATTCCTAAAATTCATTTGGAAACAGAAGAAACCTAGAATAGCAAAGGCAATTCTAGGCAACAAAGGCAAGGTAGAAGGCATCTTAATTCCTGACTTGAAATACTACAAAGCAATAGTGATAAAATCAGCATGTACTGGCAAAGAAATAGACCTGAGGATCAATGGAATGGAATAGCATAGAAGATGCAAACACACCTACAAAGACACTCAGCCACCTGGTATTTGACAAAGGGGCTAAACATATTCACTGGAAGGATATCCTCTTTAATAAATGGTGCTGGAAAAATTTGCTCTCCACATGCTGAAGAATGAAACTAGACCCATGACTATCACCGTGCACTAAATTAAAGTAAAAATAGATCAAAGATCTAAATATTAAAACAGAAACACTAAAGCTACTGGAAGACAAGGTAGGTAGAAATCTTGGAGACATAGGGGTAGGCAAAGAATTCACGAACAAAACACAAACCACATGGGAAAGTTCTTCAAAGAATCAACAACTGGGATCTCATCTTATTAAAAAGTTTTTGTACTTTAAGAGAAATCACCAACAAAGTGAAACAAAAACCCACAGAATGGGAAAAGAATTTTAGCCAGCAGTCCCTCAAAGCACTTATATCCAGAACATACAAAGAATTGAAAAATATCAAGCCTGCAAAATTCAAAGACCCTCTCCAAAAATGGGCATCTGAGATGAACACACATTTCTCAGATGCAGGTATACAAATAGCAAATAAATACATGAAGAAATGTTCACCATCACTGGTCATTTGAGAAATGCAAATTAAAACAACACTGAGATTTTGTCTCACTCCAGAAAGAATGGCTGCCACCAAGAAATCAACCGATAACAAATGTTGGCAAGGATGCAGGGGGTGGGGGGGAAGGAACACTGCTCCACTGTTGGTAGGAGTGCAGACTGGTGCAGCTACTATGGAAATCAATATGGAGATTCCTCAACAAACTAGGATTAGAAGTTCCATTCAATCCAGCTATTCCCCTCTTGAGTATTTTCCCAGAAAAACTTAAAAGGTCATGTTTCAGCAATATATGTACACCCATGTTTATAGCAGCGCAATTTCTAATAGTTAAATCTTGGAAACAAAGAAAATGCCCATCAACCATAGAATGAAAAATATGTGGTACTTTTACATAATGGAGTATTAGTCAGCTATAAAAAGGATGATCTTGAGGCTTGAGTCTCAATTTGCCTCTATTGAGACTATCCCCATAAGTGAAATAAATCAGACTCAATTTGTAAATATCGTATTGTCTCTTTAGTATAAAAAATAATAAACTGAAAGAGTAATAAAATCTAAAATGTGTAATAGAAACTGTGATAATGAAAGGGAAGGAAAGTGCTCTAAAGGATATAACTGTATGTATGTTTAAGTGTGCAAGATAGATAACCATACTTTTTGTTAGTTCATCAAACAATGGTTTGTACTGTCATTGTTTCTGTCTATTTTTTATGCTTTGATTTTGTGACTTGAGCAACTACCTCTAAGATAACAATATGTAACTAGTGATGTTTTTTTAAAATTCTGTATTACTTTTAACCTTTTTATGTTTTGCTTTTTTTCTCTAAATAAAAAAAAAGAAAAAAGAAAACTTCTATTCTGGGCAGGGAAACTATGGTTTAAAGAAATGTGTGCATTTGTGATGTTGTCAGGGGTGGACAGTAGCAGTTAAGCTGAGTACTACATGCCCAGGTAAATTTGCTCAGCTAATTATGGATGTGGAAGACCTACTTTAGAAAGGATTGTTGTTAGAATGTTATAAAAAGAAGCAAAGCAGGAAGGATGACCGTGTTTCTGTGCAGCTCCAGTGTTCACTGTCACATGGAAGCCAACTCCTCGCTTACACTACAGATTCTTCAGCCTCCAGCTCTGAACTGTCTTCCAAAACAGACCCTCTGGTCTGACAGACTCGCATGGGATACTACAGTGTCCAGTTCAGGCCATGAACTGGATATTTTGGGTATGCAGTGCAGAGAGAACTGTCACATTCTTCCATATTTGAGTGTGTGGGAAATGACTGTAAGCCAATCTTTTAAATGCTTATATATGTGTATATCTTGCATTAAAACTGATTCTCTAGTAAGCACTGACATACATAATATTACAGTTCATGATTTCCTTTATTTTAAACAAGGCACAGTCCATCTGATGTGTCACAAACAGAAACTCACAGTGTGGTTTATTTTTTGGTATAAATTGTGGTAAAATTACTCCCAAATTGAAAGTCATATCAATATAAGCATGAAAAGTAAAATGCAGATAAAACTTGTATGTAAATCATAGTACTCACTTCAACATAAAGCAAAATAGGTGAAATTACAAATTAAACATGATGGGATATATGTGGCTATCTACTTAAGACATGAAAAACAGAACATCTGCGAATTTATAAGTTGTATATAAACAAGTGAACTTTTTTTTTTAAACAAGTGAACTTTTAAAAAAATACAAGTCAGCTGGGAATTTAGCTCACCAGCATAAGCGCCTGCCTTGCAAGCACACAGTCATGAGTTAGATCCCAAGCCCCACCACCACCAACAAAAAAAGTTGGAAAAAAAATACAAGTTCATGTTTTTAAACGTGCATACATTTACACATATATCACCAAATTCAAAATTATCTTTTTGTGTATAAAATATGAAGTGTATACAACAGGAAAATTATAATCAGAGCTAGTGGGTTATCCCAGTTAAAAAAATTAGTAATAAAATTTATTTTTTAATAGCCTATACCTCCCCATAGTAAAAACAAAACAAAAACTACATAAATACAAAGCTTATTTGGAAGTCAGAAATACATTCTAATTCAACTTGTTTTATTAGAAGATAGTATGGATTAACTTAGGACAATGGCTTACATAAAAATGTTAATATTGTTTCTAGTAAAGACTATGGGTACATAGTTCAGTTATTTACAAGTAGTTTACTGAAAAACACAGAAAGAATACATTCTAGGAGATGTACATCTGGGAATGTATTTTCTGAAAAACCCATGAAGATATCTTGACAGCAAAGTTTTCATTTATATGTTTACAGGTCTTCACTGAATGAGGAATTTTCACAAGCTTTTAAAAATAGGCTTAAATATATAGGGTCTCTCTCCAGTGTGACTTCTTTCATGTAGTTGGTAAAAAATGTGTTCACTGAGTGTTTCCCACACATTGTTTATATATTTTAGCTTCCTCCCAATGTGGAATCTATGCATATAAAATGTGGATCAACTAAAAAAAATCTTTTTCCACATGGTTCACATGCTTATGCTCTTTCCCATGTGAGTTCTCTCATGTATGTTATAACAATTATTTGCAGTGAATGCCTTCCCACATTGCTTGCTCACATAAGGTTTCTCCCCAGTGTGACTTGTTTCATGTCTTAGACAAGATTGGTGTGTAGTGAATGCCTTCCCACATTGCTTGCATGCAAAAAGTTTCTCCCCGGTGTGAATTTTTTCATGTATGTTCGAATAAGTCTTTGTAGTAAATGCTTTTCCACACTGCTTGCACACATAAGGTTTATACCCAGAGTGAGTTCTTTCATGTCTCTGACAAGACTGGTGTATCGTGAATGCCTTTCCACAGTGTCTGCACACATAGGGTTTCTCCCCTGTGTGAAAGTTTTCATGAAGTTTATAATAATGCTTTGTGGTGAATGCCTTCCCACACTGCTTGCACACATAAGGTTTCTCACCAGTATGAGTTCTTTCATGTCTTTTATAATTACTCCTTATAGTGAATGCTTTTCCACATTGCTTGCACACATAAGGTTTCTCCCCAGTATGAGTTCTTTCATGTATTTGACAATATTGGAGTGTAATGAATGCCTTCCCACATTGCTTGCACACATAAGGTTTCTCTCCTTTGTGAATTTTTTCATGTATGTTAGAATAATTCTTTGTAGAGAATGCTTTTCCACATTGCTTGCACATATAAGGTTTCTCACTGGTGTGATTTCTTTCATGTGTTTGACAGTAACTGAGTCTGGCAAAAGTTTTCCCACAATGTTTACATACAAAAGGTTTCTCTCCAGTGTCAATAGTTTCATGACTTTTACACTGAGTGTATATGCCAAATGATTTCCTACATTGCTTATATACATATGGTTTCTGATCACTGTGGATTTGTCTATGCCTATGAAACGCAAACTTACATGCCAATCCTTTTCCACGTTGCTTACATACATAGGGTGTCTCTTCCATATGAATCCTTTTATGAGTTTTAGAGCTTTGAGTATTGAAGGTTTTTCCATATTGCTTGCATACATATGGTTTCTTTACAGTGTGACCTCTTTCATGGAATTCAAAATCACTGGGGTTGCTGGAGGCTTTCACACTTCTCTGATCAGCAATGGCCTTCTTTCCAGGACAAGTTCTTTCACTAAATTCAGAGTAGGAGTTCATGCATTGCTCATATTGATAGGGTTTCTCTCCATTCTTTGTCCTTGCATGCTTCTGTAAGGCCTGGAAATCACTGCAAGTTTCTCCATCTTCATTACATTTACTCAGCTTGTCATCAGACCCCAAATATTCATGTGGCTTGTCTCCAGGGTGAGGTAAGATGGGCACATTAAGTGATAAATTCCTAATCAGGGACTCTCCACAAAAATTTCTGGTTGGCATTAAAGCAGCATCTTGCATGGTCAAATTAACATATGGAGTCCGAAGGAATATGTTCTCATGTTGATTGCATGTTTGATATTGATAGTGTATGGCTACCACTTCATTTCTGTAAAGAAACAAAATATAAATCACAATAAAAATGTCTCTACAGTAACAATTTACCAGGACAAGTTCTTGCTTGATGCTTGCTAAGAAATTTTCTTTTTTTTCTAATTAAGAAATTTTCAAATGCATAGACTGAATGCCCTGGAGAATGCCTCTAAAATGCAAGGTTGTGAGTTTGATCCCCAGTACAAAAAAAAAAAAAAAGATACAATACTTTTAATTCCTTTCAGAATATGCATATGGAGTTTTGCCTGGATTAAATGCAAAATTTTATTTTTAGTTTTGGAGACATTCATGTTATTTTATATTCCTACCAATAAAGCATAAGGGTACATTCCAAGAATTTTTTTTTTTTCGGTGGTACTTGGGATCGAACTCACACCTTTGTACTTGCCAGGCAGGTGCTTCCACCGCTGAGCTAAATCCCCGGCTCCCATTCTAAGAATTTTAAAACATGAATGCACACAGTTCTGTGGAGAATGTTTTCAAACATCTGTTAATACACTAGCATTCAGGCGCATTTTGAATGTTGCTTCCAGGTTAGTGCTTTTTTTAGATAATGCATATCTCATATTCATATATATTCATATATAGATAACTTGAGGAAGAGTTCCTGCCAAAGTTCAAGATTTATTGTTTTCATATGTGCCTATGTACGATACCTAAAAGCAATTTCATCAATTTTCATGATGTTGATCATGATTTTTTATACCAATGTATGAGACAGTGACTCTTGTATAATGTTATTACTTAGTTTCCTATATTGGAATATTTCTGTATTCAGTTGGTAGATTATACAAAATCAACCTGTATGCATATATAGGAAAATTTTTTGTGAGGTTAAATAAATTTGAACTTGGTCTGATTTGTAAAGATCCCTTGTAATATTTCTGTTTATACACCAACTCTTAACATTGCTTTTCATTATGAATGCAAATTACCTTACATTTCTTGGGCACTTTTTGTATTCTTCCATTTGCTGGTTGTCCCAAGTCCTTCCTGAATTGTAGCAATAGAAATACAAAATGTTACCTTATCAGTATAGTAAAAATTAGAAGACAGCAGTTAGATTCTTGGTGTAATGTAAACAGGGCAGAAATATTGTTCAAAATGTTTTCACATTCTGTTTAATGAATCTGCACCCATCAAGAACCAAAGCTCTCCACTGAATATATGAGAAAATGTCTTCCTTACCTACGGCAGTCATGTTCCTAAATGTTTCCCACATCACATCTCTGTAGAGCCTCTTCTGAGATAGATTCAGCAGAGCCCACTCTTCCTTGGTGAAGTTCACAGTTACATCCTCCAGAGTCACAGCCTCCTAAAGAACCACATACATATTTCCTGAAAGGTTGACACTCATTCTGAAAATTTGGACTCTGTAAGCGCTGAATTGAGGTTGTTCCTTCAAATATAAACTCCATGCCTTTCCACCATAATACCCCATTTGTGCATACATAGTTTCACACACAATTCTGATGCTAGATTGTCTCTCTCTTCCACAGTAACAGCAGATTAGTAGCTGTGGTTTCCTGGTAAGGTCACAGAAATTATATTTTTGCACTGTTTCTAAAGTACAGCTCATGGAGGTAGCCTGCAAATCACCATACCCCCAATTCATTAGGAAAAATGTGACAAATTGTTGGATTACAATCGATAAACACATGGCAATGTGGCAAAGTACTACTCTCACTATAATTGCTGTAAGTAAATACATCTCAGGACACAGCCCCATGATAAGCACAGTCAGCGTGGCTAATGAACACACGGTAACACTGAGTCAGGCAAACAGGCCCTGCATAAGCACAGTTCATAACCAGAAGCAAGGGTTGATCCTTCAGTGGTTAAGTAAAATCAGACAGATGTGCTGAAAGCTAAACTTAGCTGATTCATTCACCTGAATCATCATCCTGTGGATGTTTATATGTATTTACATTACACATAAAGCAAATAATTTACTTCTAAATTGTTCTTTGATTCCTTAGATGTGACCATTCTTTACACAACATTTCAAAGAAAAAATCACAATTTTATGGTTATATCATAAAAATAACCCATTGAGTTGGTTTAAAAATAATTCAAATATCTTCTGGCAAAAATAAGCACAAAGAAAGTTCAGGGGAGAAGCCTGCATCACTATAGCTCACGAGGAAACCCACACTCAAAAGACTCCCAGTGCAGGCCTGGGTGTGTTACAGCCACGCGATAAGCACAGGAGTTGTAAGAAGCCAGGAATTCACGTCTAGGACTTCCACTCATCTTGCTTAGCCATGGTTGTGGATAATACTGTTTATTGTCCTTCAGTTCAATTCTCAACTAAGGCTAACATTTGTTCACATGGTCTTTTTTTTTTTTTAAACGAACCATGCTATTAATCCTAGAGTTCACACTGCTATTACAGTGACATGCCTCAAAAACCAAAAGTTAATAGCACACAGTGTACAAAGCAGAAAAACTGGTCTCAGTGTAAGGGACCCTCAGATCCAGGTGACAAAGATTCTTCTTTTCACCACATTCTACCCAGGCTTTTCCCAGGCTTGCTCACATGGTCTTAAAGACTGAATGATACCTTTCACAAAGTTCGCTTTTAAACACCAATATAGATGCCATAAACACTGAACAATTGAATAAAAAATGGTGGGCCCAAAATTTAATACTCAAAGGATTGAGAGTTACCACAATCCTGAAAAATGCAGAACTAAGTATAATTAAAATGCTTCAAGAGTATACTGCAGTACAAAACATGTGCTGTTGTATTTATCATGAGCCATCATCCTGACGTTATCAAAGGGTAACACACTGGGTTACCATATTAACAAAAAGTAAAATATTCTGTGAATGAGCTCATGGTAAAAGGGTCAATGTTTTACCTTTCAAGAAATTGCATAGATCTCTGTTCCAGAATCAGCAAGAGGCCAACTTTTCAAAATAAATCATACTGTATATACAACCAATCTCAAATTCACATGCCAATATATATAGCTGGAAGATTCCAAGAATGTCTTTCAGAATTGCTTTATTTTCAATAGATATAGATTATGACTTTCTTGATATGAAAACAGATTGATGATTTTCAGCTTAATCAAGTACAGTGGCCTTAGTACATAGGAATGAGTATAAGACTATTTACCCCTACATTCTCTGAAATAGACAATATAAAAGCTCCTAGAACATATGAAGTAAATGCAAAGTAATTGAAGTTATCCCATGATTATTACCTGACCACTGTGCAATAAAAATGGAAATCAACAGCAGAAGAAACCACAAAACTTCCATAAATACATGGAAATTAAATAATACCCTACTGGACAACAAATGGGTCACAGATAAAATAAAAAAAAATAAATAAAACCTACAACTAAATGATAAAGCTGATACAATATATCAGAACTTATGGGAAACAATGTAAGCAGTCCTAAGAGGGAAATTTACAGTGGTGAACACCACATTGGGAAGACAGAATGAGCTCAAATAACTTAATGTTGAATCTCAAACTTCTAGAAAAAGAACAAGTCAAGCCCAAAACTCATAGAAGGGAAGAAACTATAAAGATCAGAGCAGAAATTAATGCAATTGAGACAAGAAAACAATACAAAGAATGAGTGGATCATAGAGTTGGTTCTATGAAAGAATAAATAAAATTGATAAACCATTAGCCAACCTAATCAAAAAAAGACTCAAATTCATGCAATTATGAATAAAAGAGGTAAGAACAGAACAGATCCTGCAGAAATTCTGAAGATCATGCATATCTACTTTAATAACCTTTATTCTAATAAAATGGAAAACAAATGAAATGGACAGATTCCTAGATACATATGAACTACCAAAGCTGAATTAAGATGATAGAAAAATTCTGAAAAACCCAATATCACTCAATGAAATTGAAAAGGTAATTAAAAAAAAAACACCAACAAAGAAATCTCAGGTCTTATTTGATATATAGCTGAGTTCTACAACAAATTTGGAGAATGTCTAATGCCATTACTCTTTCAATGAAATAGAAGGGGAAGTAAAACTCCCAAATATATTCCTAGAGACAAGAATTACCGTGATACCAAAACCAAAGATGATCAAACCAAAAACACAGAACAGGCCAATCTCCCTAATGATCATAGTTGAAAAAATCCTCAACAAGATACTGGCAAATAGAATGTAGCAAATCATCAAGAATATTACACATATGACCAAGTAGGAGTCAGAGACTGTTCAGCATACACAAATCAATAAATGTAATGTACCATATCAACTGAACAAAGGACAAAATCACAGGATCATCTCAATAGATGCAGAAAAAGCACTTGAAGAGGTTATAAGAAAGTGAAAAGATATCCTTTGCTCACGGATAGTAAGAACCAACATAGTAAAAATGGTCTTAGTCGCAAAATTTTTATATGAATTTAATGAAATTCCAATCAAAATAACATTTGCTTACCTCACAGAACTAGAGAAAACATTCTTAAAAATTATTTGGAACCAGAAGAGACCTAAAATAGCAAAAGCATAGCTGGGCAAAAAAAGCAAAAATCAGATCTACACCATGTTGCAACTTAGGGTGCTGAGCAAACCAGCAACCAGCCTGCTGTCCTGGTAATTGACTATGATCTGGCAAGCCACAACCACCCCAGGGCAAAAAGCAAGAAGTAACAGCATTTTCTGAGATCTGCGCCATGTTGGAATTTAGGGCACTGAGCAAACCAGCAACCAGCCTGCCGCCCTGGTAAGTGGCTGTGGTCTGGCAAGTCATGGCCAACCAAGGGCAAGAAGCAAGAAGCAACAGCGTTTCCTAACATCTGTGCCATGTTGGAATTTAGGGCGCTGAGCAAACCACCAACCAGCTTGCTACCCTGGTAAGTGGCTGAGGTCTAGAAAGCCAAGGACACCCCAGGGCAAGAAGCAAGAAGCAACAGCGTTTCCTGAGATCCGTGCCATGTTGGAACTTAGGGTGCTGAGCAAACCAGAAACCAGCATGCTGCCCTGGTAAGTGGCTGTGGTCTGGCAAGCTGCAGCCACCCCAGGGCAAGAAACAAGAAGCAACAGCGTTTCCTGAGATCTACATCATGTTGGAACTTAGGGCGCTGAGCAAACCAGCAACCAGCCTGCCACCCTGAACTTTGGACATGTAATAGTCAATTCATCAGAAAGAAATAGCAGGTGAATGTGGCAGACTTTCGGCAGCCCGAAGGAGAGACCCTGACGACTTGGGATCTGCACCATGTGGTGACTCCAGGTACCAAGAGAACAAGGAGCTTCTCCCCTCTCTGGGGAAAACTGTGAGTGTGGCAGGCTTTCAGCAGCCGGAAGGAGAGAGACCCTGGCACGTCGGGACCTGCACCATGTGTTGATTTGGGGTGCCTTGGGGTGCCAGGAGAACAAGAAACTCCTCCCCTCTCTAGTGGGCAGCTGTGAGCCTGCTGGCGCGCAAGCTGAGAATCAAACATCTCATGTTGTCCTGTTCCCCGTCCCATATCCCACCCCCCAGCTTAGCAAGTGGGAGCCAGTGAACTATACATCTTGTGAAAAGATTGGCTATGTTATTTAGTATTAACTCCCCATATACAAAGATATGGACAACCATTTGGAAGAAAACAAGAGACAATATGACAGATAGTGAAGATCTCTGGTTGTCTAGCTTTGAAATTTATGCTTTCTTATGTCCTGTTCTGTTCTGTTTTGTTGTGTTTAATTTTACCCCCTTTAAAATAAAATTTTAAAAAAAGGAATAATCATGGGGCATCATACTCCCTGACTTATAATTATACTAAAAAGCTACTGTGATAAAATCAGCATGCTACTGGCAAAAAAATAAAACAAAACAAACAAGCAAACAAACAAAAAAACCACACCTGATTATCACTGGAAGATATTAAAAGATGCAGACACACAACTCTAAATATACTCAGCCACCTTATCTTTGATAAAGAAGCCAAACATGTTCAGTGGAAGAAAGACAGCCTCTATCTTTTTTTTTAAAATTTTATTTAAAGAGAAAAAAAAAGCAATACAGAAAAAAAGGGTAGAAACAATACAAAACCTCAAAAAAACCGATAAATCATTAGTTGACAAACCACATACTGTCCTCCCAGAAATAGCTGTTCATGTTACAAAATTAAGGCATACAAAGTGAACACACAGTGAGGCTGCAAACAGTTACAAAAAACCAGGATGGAATAAAGCCAACTGAGACAGTATAGTGAAATTGGTACAGAACATCAAAGCAGGTCACCAGGACAACAGTAACAGGCAACATTGTATATCTCGTTGTCTTCACAATAGTTGTTCTTCTACTAGGTACAGCAAAATCAAAGAAATACACAACATTATAGAACACATCAACACAGAGTATTGAATAGAGCAACACTGTTAATCAGGACAAAGCAAAATGGCGATAAAAATATCTGCCTTCAGAGATAGTAGAAGGAAACTCCCCC
>PVJX010005525.1:0-84666 GCA_004027295.1 Dolichotis patagonum | reverse complement strand
ACAAAAGAGCTGATTTTATAAATAATAAGAATAAAAAGCTACATAAATCAGGGCAGTGTTTTACTGGGGGCAGAATAGACAAACTTATCAATGGTGCAGAAATCCACTTGCATAAATGTAAACAACTTATATAAGATGACAGAGCAAAGGCAGTTTAATGGAGAAAAGTATAACTTTTCAATAAATTACATTAAAACAAATTGGTTACCACATCGAAAATAATAAATTTTGACATGGTTCTTGTACCTGTCATATAAAATTAACTAAAAATGCATCATAGATCAAAATATAAGATGTAGAACTCTAAAATGTGTGGAAAATAATATAACAGGAAATTAAAATGCCTTAGAGGTGTGAATGATTTTTCCAATACATGCAGTGATGGCTTGATTCACGAACACTTCTGTTTGTGAACAATTCAGTATAGGAACAGAAACATTGAGCAAAATTATGCTTCCGTGCACAAACTCTGTATATGTTGATGAATGCAACCATGGCCATATTCCTCAGAATCATAAAACAAATCAAATTCATGAAGATCGGTACTACCATACAACACAAATAAGCACAAACCATCAAAGGATATTTGATGTTGTATTTAATTTAAATTGACTTCCCCAGAAAGACACTTTAAAAGAATAAAATGACAAGTCACTAATTCAGAGAAAATCTTGAACAGCAAATTCTTGATACAGGACTTTTAACAAAAATTTATAAAAATTTGTTCATTTTAAAAACAAAAAATTGAAATATTTGCAAAACAAGATATTTGGAGAGCAAATACACATATGAGAAGTTGTTCAACACCATGTATCACTTAGTAATTGGAAATTTGAAAACAACAATGTGATACCACTAAAAAACCACACTGGAATAGCCAAAATTTGAAGCAATAACAAAACAAAGTGTTGACAAAGATTCACAGTATAGGAACACGATTCCACTACTCATAAGAATGAAGAAAATGGCACAACCCATTTAGATGGCATTTTGATGGTTTCCTACAAAACTAAATATTTTATCATCAGATCTTACAGTCTCACACTTTGGTATTTACAAAATGAATGACAAACCTCCCTCCATGCAGAAATTTGGACACAAGTATTTATAGCAGCTATATTCACGATATCTCCAAATTGGAATCAACCAAGATATCCTCCAATAGGCAACTGGACACAAACTAAGTTACAACCCAGCAATAGGATATAATACAGCACTAAAAACAAATGATATGAAAGTGCAAAGAGACATGGGAACATTTAAATTCTTTTTAATAAGTAAAACAAGCCAACCTGAAAAGGCTGCATACTCCATGGTCTGAAGGACAAAACTATTCAAGACTATAATGGTGTAGTGCTTTCCATGAACATCTTTCCAGACTTGAGCAGTGCTGAATGAATAGTTAGAGCATAGAGGATTTTTAGAGCAGTGAAAATATTTTGTATGGTGCTGGAATGGTCAGCATATGCCACTGTACATTTGTCAATCCCCACAGAACTTTCCTCAGGGGTGAAACTAACTATGAGCTACAGACTTCAGTATAAAATAAACCTCTCAGTATTTGCTTATCTGTTGCAAGAAATGTAACACAATAATGCCAGATATTAATTATAGGAAAAGCTGGGTAGAAGGCTGTAAAGTAGATGAGAACTCTATACTCACTATAATTTTTCTGAAAACCTAAATCTGTTAAAAAAATAATCTATTAATGGAGAACATAAAAAATTATCAATTTTTATAAAATTAAGTCAAGTAGGTATCTGGGCATGGCGGCACATGCCTGTAATCCCAGGACTCGTGAGGTTGAGGCAGGAGAATTGCCATGAGTTTAAGCCCAGCCTGAGCTATATGGTGAGATCAGGACCAGTCTGGGCTATCCAGCAAAAGCCTGTTTCAAAAACAAATAAAAAACAAAGAAAGAAAACAACTAATATCCAAGAAAAACATATAACGCGCTTAAGATCATCATCAGGTGCTGAAATCAATTCATTGTTTGCAACCTAATGAATTGGCTCATCAAGTTAATATACAAGACATATGACTAAAAATTCCACATCATTGAATTTATGTTTATTTATGAATCCATAAGCACAAATGAGCATGAGTGCAAGTTGGAGAAATCAGAGACTAATAATGTCTGGAAATTTCTTAATGAGTATACTAAAAAATTTCAGAAAGCCAAAATGATTAAAGTTCACCAATAAAGCCTGATAAGTCATACCTCAAGCAATAGTACATCAAGAGATGTAAATATAATATGAGCTATCCATTCTAGTACAGAGGTAAATCTACCCACTACAATTGTTCCAAATTGCTACATTGTGGCTTTAATACAAATCAGACTGATTACAGTCCATTTCAATGTTTACTTCTTTATAGATAATTGCATTGACCTCTTTTCTGCACAGAGGGCAAATCTTTACCATCAGCAAATTTTGATACACCATGTTAAGAGACAGTCATTGCATAACTGAAAATTAAACAGGAAAAAATTTCAACATAATATAAAATACATTATCATGAGGATGAAATTTCTTTTACCATATGTGTACAGTTTCTACAAGTGGAACTTGCTGTGTTCAGTAGTTCATGACAATTCCCTAAAAAGTAAAGGGTGAAGAGTAAACACTGGAGAGTTGCAAAGTGGTTATATTCAAGATCAATTGTATCTTTGGAAGAATTACATCTGTAAAAAGATGGAAACCTGTAACAAATTCAGTCATTATTGTAGAAAACAAGTAAGCTTCTTATTCAAGATATAAAGAACAAATGATCACATGGGAAATGAGGAAAATTTCAGTGAAGAATAAAAGAACTGTATCTTCATTTAGATTCAGTAAATGTTTTACATCTTCTACAGGACACTTCCATAAAGACTTTATATGGTTTCATGCTTCATTTTCCTCCCATATATTTCCCAATTATTCAAGGTGGACAGAGAGGGAGGAAAGAAGGGAGAGAGAGAGAGAGAGAGAGAGAGAGAGAGCGAGCAGAAACACTACAAAGCAGAAATAAAATCAATCCTGTTCTGTTTTCAAATCTGTTGATAATTATGTATGTGCCCTTCAACCTGTTCATATCATCCTGATCCATTGTTTTATCATTTGTAACATGAATGAGATTTGAAGCTGATGATTTCATATTTGTATGACAGTTAAGCACAAGTAACTGATAAGGGAGCAGGAATGAACTGAGAGAAATATGGATATTTGTAAAAGGTAACATAAGAAGCTAGATATTGATTATATGATCACATTTTAATATATGAAACAACAATAGGTATATTTTTATCTCAGTTATGAGATGGAAACAAATTGCAGACTTATTATTTAATGTGTCATTTGGCATTTCCCTGGAAAACTCCCGACGAATACATAATGTCTATTGATTTAGGTCCACTCGTTACTTTGGAGTAGATAGGGCTGTTGAGGTTCCAAGCTTTGAAAGTATGGAGAGCTTTAGTGTTGGGCATCTAGCCGTAGAACCAATCCTCTTTAGTACTTTATTATTACACTAAGTTGAGCTTCTCCACTCATCTCCTGGTATTCCTTCTGTCTACCCTATTCATGATGAGAAAATACTTTTTTCTCCAATGGAAAGCATATGGTATCATTTGGAAATCAAAACATCACCTGCTCTAATACGTTTAATGTTACCCCTCTGGAATCAACAACTAAAGACAATAATGGCTTTCTTATTGTGATAAACTTGAAGAGAAGATACAACATATTAAAGTTCCCCTTTGCCTCATTTTTCCTCATTTAAAAACAGTATTCTGATTCAAATGAGAACTTAATCACTGTTTCTAAATTACGTGTAATTTTCAGATAGGAAATGAACCCACCTCCGAGTATTGTCAGAGAAGCTGAGAACAAAGAACCACAGATAAGTATGGCATTTAAGATGGATTGTGTCATCTTGATTCACTTCTGGGTGTGACTGTCTGGGCAGGTCATGCAAGCTTATCCTTGGGATCTGTCTTGTCCCTCTCTCCTCTCTGACACTGTTTGTCTGCTGTGCCTCATAATCACTAAGAACCATTCAGTTTTAGACCTCCATAGCTTACAACGTGATGTTTTTTCCTTAGAGCCAACCAACCATGGACTTGATCCTCTGAAAATGTAAGCTAAATTAAACCTCTCTTTCAAGTTGTAAATATCAGGTATTATTTCTCAGTGGTGGGAAGGTATACTAGTGAGATAAGTGAGCTCAGAAGTGAAGGCCATGGATTCTTATTTTCCTTAGTGATCAAGAGAGGATTGCTACATATTATTTTTCACCCAAACTGAATAGACTGATTCACACATCAAAGAGGGGGTAGAGTAAATACAAAGAGAATAAGAAAAAGAAGTATTTAATGATTAAACTAGCCAGAACTTACTAGGGACTGGCATACACCTTTTTCTATCTGGCAGAACTACCGTTAATTAAAATATGGTGTTGATTCCAGGATCTAAATATAAGTTATACTTAATAGATAGCAGCTGGACTCTGTTACTCACTGTGTAAATGAAATGCATCCTATCATCTTTCAAAAGCTAAGACCAAGTCAGTGCTGCATCTTTCAAATCTCATGTGCAAAGGCATATTGAAATTTGAAATATGGTTTGAATGGAAAACATGCTTTCAGAGAAGATATATGAATACGTGTGTCTGAAAAGGAGAAAATGCAAAGGAATATTGAAACTATCTTCAAATTATACTATATTTCTTTTCAATCAAGTTTCAAATTATAATTTATATTAATCAACCAATTATTCCCATTTAGGTGTCTCAAAGCACAGAAGCTTAAATACATTTCTCTCAGCCAATGTGCTTTATAAATTCATTCCATAGATTCCTTGATATGGTTTAGATCTAAAAATTTCCCCCAAGTCTCACATGTTCAGAGGTAGGTTTGGAGGTAGTTCACTGGGCACATTGTCTTTTAGGCTGTATTTTTGCTCCCAACTTTTCCCTTTCTTACTTTCTGTTTCCTGTGTCTTGTGAGTTGAGCAGGGTTTTTCCACTATGTCCCTTCACAAGCCATTTGTGCCTTGGGGTTAGATGAGTATAAACTCATCCTTTTTGACATGCATCAAATTAAACTTTTCTTCCTTTCATTTGTGGATGTCAAGTATTGGGTCCTGCACTGAGAAAGCTAAATAACACAGCCTACTGAAAACAGAGAAGTGAATTTCTTCCTGGTATTGGATTAGAGCATGTGCTTTAGAAGACTTTGAACCTGATTTCCAGGAAGCAATTGAAAAAATTGTAGAAGCAGTCTAGAGAAACCCAAATTCCTGTCATCAGAGGTTAAAGGGGCTCTGAAGATAAGGATAGTTTTAGGTATGCAGAAAATGAAGGCCTGGTTCATGAGGTTTCAGTTGGAAATGAAGATGTGTCACACTCACAAAAAATTATTGTTTGCATTTTTCAGTGTCCTGAGATTTTTCTGGGAAATTAAGCATAAATAAAGATGATCCACTAATTGCAAAGGAAATTTCATGGTGCTGTGGCACAAATAATGCTAGAAGTCTTTAATCAAATGTACAGTAAAAATTAGGAGCAAAGTGGGGAGCCAAAAAATTTGGAACATTTTCAGTTTTACCAGAAAAAAAAAAGCATCTGCCAACTTGGGGCCGATGGCATTGTTGTTCAAAAGACTGGCATTAGAAGTAATCAAGTGCATTAAGTTCCAGTATAGGAACATTCCATCTGTGAACTTTCTCAGGTGTACTGTACATGATTTACAGGTGTACTGTATAAGACTCACTTCACTGGATTATAAATGAACCTAATTTATAAACATTTTCCTGGAACAGAACTTGTACACAAATTGGAGACGTAAACTTTGCTTTGAATCATTACAATGCAAAAGATGTCTGGAGGGCATTTCAGGACATGACCAAACTCCCCACTGCCACAAGTTCAGGCTCAAGAATGTAACAGGATCATCTCCTTTGACTTTGCTTTTAGAAGAGAACACCAGGGTGCTTGATCATTCAGGGATTTACATGAAACCTTTTCCCAGAGTTCAGTCATCCAGGTTACCTCAGGCCACTGCAGCTGTGGTCTAGGGGGGCCAGCTACAGTTGAAGCTGATAGTGAGCCATGGAAGCATCCACGTGGTGATGATTCTTCAGGCATCCAGAATGTATGATTTATGTTCTCACAGAGGCTTCCACTCAGATGTCAGAAGAACACCTTTGAGGATAACCAAAAATTTCTGAGGAAGTCACATGCCCTGCCAGGAGCTTCTAAAAATGTGACACTTCAAGTGTGAGAGTAAAACCAATGGTATAGGGGAAACTCCAGAAATTTGAAAATGCCACAAATATGGGATGTTTTATGAAAACAAAACAAAACAAAACAAAACAAACAAGAAGAAGACACAGACAGAGTGGAACCAGCCCAGAGAGGTCAACTATAACAGCCAATGGATGTCATTAGAATGGTGTTGTCTGAACTCTTAGGAGCTACATCCCACCACAATCTGCCTTGGGTGCTGAATACAGAACTATTGGATTTAACATTTTCCTTACTGATTTTCAGTTTTTCTTTGGTCCAACTTTTGTCTATTTCTCTATTCCTCATTTTAAAAATGTGAATATTTACTCTGTTACATTGCATATAGGAAGTATTTGACTTTCTTTTTGATTTTTAAAGAGGTTCACAGAAAAGAGTTTGCCTTGAGTCTCAGAGGAAACTTTGAACTTACTTTGACTTTCAGCAATGCTGGAACTGTTAAAAATTTGGTAACTCTTAATAATTAATTAATTGAACTTTGCATAATGATATAAACATGAATGTTTTGGGGGCCAGAGGCAGAAAGTTATGGCCTAGATATAAAATATTCTCCACAGGTCTTACAGGTGGGTTCTAGCTGCACATGAGTCAGAGGTGTGACTTGGTAAGGTGTATTCTTGACCGTGACTCCTCCCTTTGCTCAGTCCCTGCTTCCTGACAGCCATGAATCCAGCAGGATTCCCCCCACCATTCCAATTTTGCTTTGTAGCCTGATAACCATGGAATGAATCTTCACAAAATGTGAGTCAAGTTAAACTTTTCTTCATTTAAATTGGGAGGGGGTATTGTGTTTAGCAATGGTAAATTAACTAACTCATTATCTAATATGGAATGAATAATTTTCTGATCCAAAAACACATATTAAAGCCTTTAATCCCATTGTTATGATGTTTGTGAGGTAATTATGTTTGAATAAGTTTGCAAGGATGGGGCCCACATGAAGAAATTGGAAAATTTATAAGAAAAATTGCCAGAGAACTTACTTCTTTTCTCTATTTGCCATAGGAGGAAGCAGGATGTGTTATGGCTTAAATCTCAAAGAAAGCTTCCACTGGGCGACCAAACTAGCCAGCACCTTGAGCATGAACTTCCTGGCCTCCAGAAAGATGAGAAGTTTTATTCTTCTTGTGTAGGCACACAGTTTATTTTTGGTATAGTAACCTGAAAATACTGACACTATGTTTCCCAAGTCTATCTTCTAATATTTCTCAATAAAAAAATGATGTCTTTAATATCTTCCTTTCAGTAGCCATTCTATAATATGATAGTTCAAATGCATGTAGTTATAATGTAAAGATTTTGAAAATAAAAAGAAAATTTTAATAAATCTTTGTGGTAATAGTTTCTTGTTCCATCATTAAATGTACCTGAGAAAAATAGTGGAATACAAGAAGACAGAGTGTGGTTCTTAGACTGAGGAAGAAATTTTGATTTTGAATCTGCAAATTAGTAATTAATTCAGTCTGTGAGGTGCTGGAATTTCTTTGTCAGTTAACTTCGTGACTTAATTCAGAGTTCATTTTTAAAGGACATGCTGATAATTCATTCATCAATGGATAAACACATCAGTGAAAATACAGCAAGAAGTTCTAGAAATTTATAATTGTGTTATAAAATAAACAAATTGATGAGATTATTTATTTTGTAATACAATTAAAGAAATTAAAATGATTTAAAATTGTAAAAAAAAAATTCTAATACAAACATGAATTTAAAAATCAGCATTTCTATTTATGCTCCTAGAAATTTAGGAAAGAGAAAAAGAAAGACTAGCAGAAAACATAGAAGAAAATATTCACAAACGTAGAAGAAGATTCCAAAGTTAGTTGTGTCTGTAGGAGATAAAGAGTATAAAGTGGAAAGAAGCCGAGGAGGAGGAGGTCTACTGCACACAAGTCTCTAAAATATAAGCATGAATATATTTTGTAAAGCTCAGAAAGCAAGTTGAAAATGGTTGCACCTACAAAAGAGGCATGGAAAGTGGACACTTAGGACCATCTATATTCTACAAATCTCCCATATTTCACAAATGCCCCGAGATATGGTCATGTAAGAAGCTCTATTTCTCCACTAAAATCTATCTCTCTGGTAGCTGGAGGTAAAGAGATTTTTTGGTTATAGAAACGCTAGTCCAAAATATTTCCCTGATTCTTACTCTATCACAAAACCTTCAACAAGTACTTAGTGTAGGAAACCCAGGCCGCTCAATACCAAATACATGAACTGATAAAATGTCATGTAAAAGTGTTTCATGAATAGGGAACTAGAGAAGCATGATTAATAGCACACAAATTATCATTAGATATTTAAAGACAGGTATGAACAGAATAGAAATTAAACATACAAATATATATATACAATATCAATTTTAAATAGTAACACAAAGTAGAAATGTAAAAAGCACTGGAGTAGTTAGAAGATAAGAGACTTCATTTGAGCCACAGAACTTAGGAAACAGGAAAGAAGTAAACATAGAAATAAACTCAAATTCTTATAATAAGAGTTTAACTGGCATTAAGAAAAGGATAGTAGGAGACACAGAATGTAAAAATTTAAAAATTAAAGAAAATACAAATAAATATTTTAAAAATTTTGTAAGGAAAAGTCTAGAAATGAAAACAAAGTTGATTCAATATGTGTAATTTGGATCCCCAAAGTGAAATTAGGTTATACTAACAAAACAAATATTTATAAATGAGAAACATTTTTTAAAAATAAAAATGCCATAAATCTGCACAAACATGTCCTGTGTGACAGAGAAGATTGACTCATGCTTGTTAATAATATTTTGCTGAACTTAAAAATTAAAGGAAAGATCACATAAACACCAGGGCAAAACTGTAGTCAATTTTAAAGAATAAAAGTTAAGTTCTGAGAGTGCTCACAGCAATATTTAAGAAGAAATGACTACAGAGTGATAGACATCAGATCTTTATGAAAGGAGTTTCTGAGAACAAGACATATTTAGCAGCCTTTGAAAACAAATGTTATATTTAGGTAGCATTGAATTTGGAAACTTCTCTAATTTGGTTAACTACCGCAGAACAAATGTTATATTTAAATAGTATTGAATTTGGGAACTTTTCCAATTTGGTGAACAACCAAAGAACAACCTTAGCCAATCTAAACATCACTTGTGAACCATAAGAACTTTTAGTGCCAATACATCTGCATTTTGCAAAATGTTAAAGGAAGTTCTTCATGCAGAAGAAAAATAACACCAGATGGAATCTCAGCAAAAATAACTTCAAAAATAACTAAGCTAAATTAACATTATTTGTGGATGAAATGATACTATATATACATAGAAGACCTGAAAAACTCCACAAAAAAGACTTGTGGATCTAATAATCAAATTCATTAACATAGCTAGACACAAAGTCAACCTTCAAAAAATCAACAGCATTTCTGTATAACAATAACAAATTCACTGAGAAAGAAATTAAGGAAGCAACACTTTTCATAATAGCATCCAAAAATAAAACAAAATAGCATAAATGGAATACCTAGGAATCAACCTAACAAAGTAAAAGATCTTTACATTGAACATTACACTATTCTGAAAAAGATGATTGAAGAAGATACCAGATAATGGAAAGATATCCCTTGTTCTTATGTAGGAAGAGCCAACATATTGAAAATAGCCATATTTCCAAAATTTAATGCAATATTGATCAAAATACCAATTAGCACATTTCAAAGATTTAGAGAAAAATAATCCTAAAATTCATTTGCACCCAGCAGAGACCTAGAATAGAAATCCTGGGAAACAAAAGCAAGGCAGGGGACATCATAACCCATCTGGAAATTATACTATGAGCCTACTATGACACAAACAGAGTGATACTGGAAAACAAACAAACAGAAACAGATGTGAGGATCAATTGAACAGATTAGAAGTTCATAAATAACTCTAAACATATTCATTCATCTCATCTTTGACAATGGAGCCAAACACTTTCACTGGAGGAAAGATAGCCTCTTTAATAACTGGTGCTGGAAAAACTAGCTTTCCAGATGCCAAAGATTAAAACTACATCCATATCTTTCACTATATACTACTCTAAAATCAAAATTGATCAAAGATTTAAATATTAAAACAGAAGCAGTAAATCTTCTGAAAGGGAGAATAGGTAGAGAGTGGGAAAAAATCTTTTGCCTGCTTTTCCTTAGTCAAAAAATTGATGTCTAGACTATATAAAGAATTGAAAAAAATCAGACCCTTCCCAAATGTACAGATGCTATACAAAATTGTATCTGAAATGAATACACACTTCTCAGATAAAGAAGTAAAAATGATAATTAAATATATAAAAACACTGTTCAACATCACTCGTCATTTGAGAGATGCAAATTAAAAAATGCTGAGATTCCATCTCACTCCAGAAAGAATGGCTGTTATCAAGAAATCAGCCAATATCAAATGGTGGTGGGGCTGTGAGGAAAAGGGCAAACTTCTCCACTGGTTTTGCGAGTTTAGACTGGTGCAACCACTGTGGAAATCAGGATAGAAACTTCTCAGAAAATTAAAATGAGGGGAACAGGGAGGGAGAGGGAGATATGAAGAAAGGTGCAAGAAAAAAGAGAGAATAGAAGGAAAAATGAAAACAAAACTTTTGTACATGAAGAGAGGAAGAGTGGTTGAAAGGAGAAGCAGAGGGAAATGGGAAAAAGGAAAAAGGAAGATATATTATGCACAGGTACAAATTCCTTATGATGAAGATTATCATTATGAGCATCTAAAAATGTACAAATAAAAATGGTAAATAGGAAGGTAAGGATAAAGCACAATTTTCTTTTTTTTTAATTTCCTTTGAAACGAGTTGTATCTTAAGCCAAACATAGTACTTTATTAAATTTATAAGACATGTGCAACTAAAGTATAAGAAAGGTTGTAGAACAGTGCTGAGAGAGAAAATGAAAGTGTTATGTTGTAAAGCTTTTACATTATATGAGAAAGTTGCTATTATTTGAAATATTATGATGAGATGAAATGCATTTTATTAATCCAACAGCAGACATTAAATGGAAAACAAAAGAGGAGACGAATAAGCAAAATAAATAAAACTATGCTAAAAGATATTCAATCTTTAAATGAAATGAAAAAGCAGCAGAGAAACAGTAATAGAGTGATAAAAAACAAGTAGCCAGATAGTTCATTAAAATTCAATCATGTGATACTTGCATTAAAATAAGTGTTAAATATTAGACCTTTTCTTTCTTTCCTTCCTTCTTTCTTTCTTCTTTCTTTCTTTCTTTCTTTCTTTCTTTCTTTCTTTCTTTCTTTCTTTCTTCTTTGTTTCTTTCTCTTTCTTCTTTCTTTCTTTCTTTCTTTCTTTCTTTTTTTGGGGGTGGGAATTGGGGATCAAACTCATGACGTCATGAGTGCCAGGCAGGCACTTGTACCACTGAGCTAAACCTCCACCCCCATGTTAGACCTTTGCAAATTGGATAAAGGAAAAACAAGGTCCAAATAATTGTGGTTTATAGCAACTCCATTTTAATTCAGAGACCAAAATATGTTAAAATAAAAATAAACAAAAACTATATAACTATCAGTTGTAATAAATATGTATAAAACAATGTTCCTATTAGGCTGATTCAGAGCAATATAGATGAAGAGTAAAATTTTATAATAAAAAGTTTACTATAAATCATGAAAATATAAATTTAAAAGGCTATTAGACTTGATAATGAAGTTTCAAAAGATGTAAAATAAAAAATCTAAATAACTGAAAATACAACAAACCTCCACTTTCAGTGGAAATTTAAACAGTAATTTGTAACACATAGGCAATAAGGATATAGAAGATTTAATACTTTTAGTCAACCTGATTTCTTTGACTTTTACACTCACACAGTGTAAAATATGTATTTTCTCAAACATGAATGGCATATTGATCTAGTTAGATGACAGTCACCATCAAAAAATGAGTCAATGTAGAGTTTTATATTACACATAGCATGTTTTCCAAAGGAATGCATTTGATTTCATAAAATATTTGGATAATCTCCAAGTATTTGGGTGTTAAACAATATACTTACAAATTAAGTATAAAAAGAAACAGCACAGGAAATTTTAAATACTTGAAAAAAATGATATAAAAAGTAACAAGATTGTGCTTTATTATGTATGTAATAAAATATTAGCTTTTAAATTTAAATTAATAAAAAGAAGATTTTTAAATGGATACTCTAATGTCCCATTGTAAGAAATCAGGAATGGAGCAACAAAGTATATCTCTCATATTTTACATGAAAATTTAATCCATATAAGAAAATAAAAAAATAGAAGGAACAACAATAAAGTAAATTAATTCTTAAGTTTCAATAACAAAATTAACAAATCTATATATTTATAAGGAGAAGAAAGGACATAAATTACTGATGGTAGAAGGACATGATGAAAATATTAAATGGATTATAAAAATCTAACAGAAATGACCTGATGCTAGTAAGTGAATTATACTCACCTCTTTCCTTGACACATTAGAAGTAAACTTGTGGGCTGTGTGTGCTGATACACATCTATAATCTCAGCACTGAGGCAGGAGGATCACTGCAAGTTTGAGGCCAGCCTAGGCTACACAGTGAATTCAAGCAGGTTGAACACCACAGCAAGATCCTGTCACCAAAAAAAATGAAAAAAAGAAAGGAAGGAAGGAAGGAAGGAAGGAAGGAAGGAAGGAAGGAAGGAAGAAAGAAGTTTGTGATTTAACTCCAAAGATTTAATTTCATAGTGAACATTCTGAATTATTACACTAATTCAATGACTGCTTAATTCATTGCTTTCTTTTAAATAATTTAGAATTATTTACAATATATAAAATCACCAACTTGTTAGGAAATTTAGTTACTACTTTTTTCAATGTTTTATTCTGTTATATGTACTCAGGTATTTTTATTTGTCTTATCTTTAAACAATAAAACTTTAAGGAGCTGCACAGGACATATTTAATATCATGTTTAGAACTTTTAGTCAAAATACAAAAAAAAAATCACCCAAGAAATAATTAGGATGAACAAAGAGGCAAAGAGAGCTGAAAGAACAAAATGTGAGAATTGTCACATATTAGGAATGAGAATTTAAAAAAAGAAACGAGAACTTTATTTGCAATCAACTTCCTGTTATATCAAAGTTTATAACTTCCCAATGCAGAGGACACGATTCCTTTTTCTAGTTCACAAAAACATTCAAAATGCATTAATGGATTAAGTTTCATGAATGAGTTCGTCCAACTCATTTCAGTGGTGCCATTAAAATCAATGGCTTTAAGACATATCAATGAATGGATAGATTGTACCACATTTAATCATGATCTAAATTGATTAGTGTATTGACCACCTTTTTCCTCTTGGCAGAAATATTTACTTTTGTCTTCCTTCCCATCCATCAATAAGCTGGAATGAGCAAATTAAATTAATGGAACACAATTAATTAATAAATTAATAATTAAATGATATTATTAATAATTTATTGCTTATTATTAATTCATTTATTAATTTATTATCGATAAATTGATCATTAATTAATAGAACAAAGTAAATTAATGGAGCAAAGCAAATTAATGACTTCTCACATGTAAAGATCTGTTTAGAACAAGAATAAATAACTGAGGAAAGAGGTGCTAATACACCGGGATGGATGAAGTCAGTGGTGTACCATCTACTTTATACTGCAAAGAATGTTAGCTTAAAAGTCTCTTTAAGTGTCTACAAAGTCCTGTAAGTAATGTAACACATGATCATGATGCCGACAGTTCAGAAAATGAGCTACTGGAAAAGAAGTTTTACCAACAAACAGCCGTCATCTATGATAAGACGACACAGAAGTGTTCGACAATGCCAAACAGGTTGAGATGAAATCATTTTCCAAGAAGAGAATCTGACAGTTGTGTGTAAGTGTTGTTATTAAGGTGGAGCCTTTATTAAAGTTCAAGTCCTGTCAACAAGAAGTCATGGAGAAAGCAGAAACACCAGGAAAGCTGGGCAGTACATAGTCCTGAACCACAAAGATGGTCAGGGGCTTTATGATGAGTGAGTCACGCGGTGACAACCCGAGGGCGCTGTATAAGAACGTTGAGGTGAAACGCAGAGGACCTTTGCCATTATGCAAATGAGTCTTCTTTTTAGAGAAAGGTATTGTGTTGGTTGTATATGACTGTCAAAATACTAATCCGTAGTTACTTAAATTTAAGTAAAGTTTATTAGACTCATCACTGTACCTGGACTTCTCAGTTTTTACTGTAACTCATACAGGAGAGGAGAGCAGACATAAAATATTTCGCAGCGTGTCTGACCACAGAAGGAATTTATTTGCTTCATTTGGTGTGTGTGAGATGTCTCACTAGCAGAAGTTTCAGTCCATGGCTCACCGGCTCCAAGGCAGAATGGCATGGCTGGGGGATATGACAGAGGAAAGTACCTCAAGTCAATAGGAAGCGGAGAGCGATCAAGGAAGGAGGGAAGGAGGTGCCATCCAGGCCAGGTGCCCAGTGACGCACGTCCTCCAACCAGGCTTCGCCTCACAGCATCACATTTAGCTATAAACTCATCAGTGGACTAACACAGAGGCGAGCACCTACCTTTGAGCCTATGAGGTTTGGGGCATATCTAGATATAAACCATAACACCAGAATTTTGGGCTCTGGAATATGGCTCAGTGACAAACACCTGCCTGGCAAGTACAAGATCCTGAGTTTGATTTTGGTACCAAAAACTAAATAAGCACAGAAAAATTATAAACACCAGAATTTTGAAACAATAAAGAAAACATGTAAGAAAATGCTGTTGAATAATATAGTCTACGAACACAAGTAAAGAAATGACCAAAAAAATGCCCATCAAAAATAACCATATATCATATGAATTGCATAGGAGAGATGCATTTAGTTATGGTTGGAATCTTCAGCAATAATCAAATTGAGAATGAAGACTGAAGGTTATCATCACAGTGAAAAGAGACAGAAGGCAATAGAGCCAGGAAAAGAAACATGCCCACCGGTGATGAAGAGGAGGGAGGGCTTCTCGCGGATAGGTCAGCTGCTCTGGGTCTGTGCAGTTCACGGAGATTGAACCCACAGCCCTGCCCGTCCTCCGGCAGGACCCAGGACTCCTGCATGGTGCTCAGCCTTGTGGGGTGAGAGCCCTAAAGCGGAAGCAGACAGTGAGCGCCATCCTGACAAGTACACCTCAAAGCCAAGAGGAGGGCATGTTAAACCCTGGAAGGAACTGAAGCACTTCTCCAGCATACATTCAAAACATCGAGAGAAGACCCCACCAAAAGCTAAAGGACAAAGAAAATATTGATAAAATATCTTCATACGGCATCTGAAATGTTGAAATACAGGCAAGTGCGGGTAGACGTGCAACATGCATGTCTAAAATTTAGGAAAATGGGAAGCTAAATGAAATGAAGGCTCTGAATAGATCATTCACATACAGAGAGTAAATGACTTCTTTTCATAAAAACATATTACAGTTTTCTAAAAATCATAAATTGAAAAGAATGTCATCATTTTTGCTTTTTGGTTGTTAAAACTTAAAATAGCTGAAAAAATTGAATGTTACAGTGTACATAGGAAACCAAGCAAGCTACACTGAGCACAAACTATTTTAATGAACAAAATAAAATATAAAACGAAGCAGTGAAGTGAATAACTTCTAGAAATTTATATTATCTTTCAGGCTTAATAGGGCCTGATTTTTTGCTGGGGAGTTAGCTCAGCGGGCGTAAGTGCCTGCCTGGCAAGCATGAGATCATGAATTCAATTCCAGGTACCAAAATTTTAAAAAAAAACTGATTGTTTTTCTTTTATAAATTTTAATTCATCAAACAGAGTTTGTTGAGCATAATGTAACTGCAGTTCACAAATGCATAGAACACTAGAAATTTTAAAATTTAAGCTATTTCCAAATAGAGAATGATTAGTACCAGAAGTATAGACTTATAATAAAATGATAAATATAAAAATAAATAGGCATTATTCTGTATTTATTATAATTCCTCTTTTTAATTCACACATCTTTAGTTTAAGCACCTGAGAAGTTGTCAACCTTAAGGAGGATGGTATTCTGCAGCAGGTAAGAAGCCAGCTCCAGTGCTAATAGGGAGAGGACTTAATCTTGGCTCAATTGTCCACTGACTATTTTCCATCTGAAATATTCTTAGTTGTCATCACATTGTCTACCTCGTGTAATTTAAGTCACTACAGGGACACCAGCTTATTGGGGCTAGACACTACCATTTAAAACACAACACCAACTTTTATGTCACTATGTACCATTTCTTACCGAATATAAATATTCTTCTTAATGTTATCAAGATCCACAACATGTGATCATGTTTACTGTCTATGTCTTCTGATAGACTGTAAAATCAGTGACTTGGGGATTATGCATGTCTTTGTTCACTAAGCAAAGTAGTAAACATAGTGAACTTCCAATAGCTATCTGTTGAATAATTGAATGAGTAATAATCAATAGAGTCTATGTTTCCGTTAATAAAATCAAGGAAATAATACCAGTGTCCTTTAGTGGTTTGGAAATTATTTAAATAAAATTAAATATTTAAATATTTAGTAATCTTGGACACACAATTATCACTTAATGTAGTAGAATATCTTACTTCCTTTGCATTTCTTAACCTTCAGTGCTTTCTCTTTTTTAAAAATCTTACTAATTAGTAAAATTAATTTATTTTAATGCTTTTTTGACTGCTTTCTTTCTAAATGTGTCTTATGCCTCTTGATTTTATATATATTTATCAATAACATAAAATTTTTATATTTCAGTTGTTTAGTGAAAGTTTTACATTGATCCTCATTAGGAAGTCACACAAAATTATTGGGGAGTAGATTTGTAAAGGATATGAGATAAAAGTCTTTACTTATTGTTTTCATGAATAATAGAAATTGTAGTAACTTAAAGGTCAAATTTTCCCTATGAACAATATCTGCATTCTTCATGAAAAGTATTTTCTTCTTGTGATAATGTTCATCTATTAAAAACCCAAAATCAGTGTATTTATAAAACCTAAAGGCTGGTAAATGTTGCTATGCCTAACTTCAATACGCTCTTGGATATGTTCTATATTTCTGGCAGTATTTTGCCATTCTTTCAGAGTCACCATTATGGTTCAAATGATTGTGTTACAAATATTTGGTATTGCATTCATAAGACTGGAAAATGTCCAAAAAGAACGGTTTCAGCAGCATATAATTCATTTCAGTAAAATTGTTATAGTCATAAAAGATATCAAAGAATTATAATCTCACAGCCAGAGGACATTTGATTTTTCATCATTCTGTGTTCAGGCAAATGAACCCTGACAATTAGGCCACCCTGGAGCAGCTTTATAACCCCAGGCTGACTCTGACTTTGCAAAGCCATGTACTCACAGTCTCTTGATGTATAAATGTGGACTGGTTGGATAATCACTTCTTATCTACATCTAGGATTCATCCCTGGATAGCTTGCTCTTATGGAACATCCACTCTTCCAAAACAACCAGAAGACCCTGGGTGAGCTGTGGGGCTTTCCTTCAGTGATAAAAATATATAGCCCTGGAAAAACTCTTATAAAAGAAGTTCAGTTAATCTTAAAAATTGTATGTGCCCATAGATGAAGATACACACTGGCCTTCCAGCGAATAGTTGAAAATTTACTTTCCCTTTAATATCATCACATTTTCACATCTCATTAGTCAGAAGTTCTTTTCCTTCCTTCTGCTAATTCTTATAGTATTTAAACACATGTGCTTTATAAATCCTTAAAACTATGATATTTTTGCATTTAATCCTCTACAAATGAGATCAATATTTGCTTATAACCATATTTTCTGAATATAAGCAACTTAAATACATGTTCAAAGCCAAAAGTTTGAAAATTTGTTCCTGTGATGCCAATACAAACACAATGTGCACAACTTACCAAAATCTTGAACATAATGGGAGTTTCTAAAGTACAGGAATTAAATATATCTTTACTGTTCAAAAATTAAGTCATTTTCCCTAGATTTTCTGATGAATTTGACAAGAATGGGTTGTCTGAATATATGAATTGTCCTATTAACACAGTCAGTAAATTAATATGGCAAAACGTTGACTAGGAAAATACTATAAGTGGGCTTTTTTCCTGTTCAGTGGATTCCAGATTTTTAGTGAGAGATTTTGGAACCTGGTAGTACCTTTTCCCTATGGCAAATGAATAAGAATTAGCCAATTAGGAGGATCCAGTGAATAAAATGTTTTGGGTAATTGTATAGATCTGCTGTGCAGAGTCTGGATAAATCAAGAGGGAACAAATGTCTTGAAGTTTGAAGGAAGAATGGATTTTTTCACATTGAAGTAGCAAGTTGTGAGGTTGTGGGACTCACCCATACAGTCTATCTTGTTAGAAACAGAAGCCTTTAACTGTGGAAGGTCCAGTTTCTCAGAGTCTCCGTTGAACTTTCAGAGCTTCACTCTCTGGTTTCAAGCTTGCTTGTCTCCCTGGCCATCTCAGATCCACAGGGAAGCTTGCATGTTGCCTTAACTGTTGCAATCTGCATCTCTATAAACCAGTACCATGTGAATAGTGCTAAGGTTTGCTGCCAGTAGCTAAGATTTGCTCAAGAAGTAGCTAGGAACCCAGGGATCATGACTGTAGAATTTTCTGTCTGCCTTAATGGCTAAATATTGTTAAATAAATCCTGGGGAACTAATTCACCTAAACATCCCTTCTTGAACAAGGCTCAGGGACTGTCTTACAGTTTTGCACCTTTGAGCTCTTAAAAAATGGACCTTGCTGATTTATAAGATGCCTTCTACCTATCTCATTTGTTGTCCTGGTAAAAGTATGTTGCTTCTTTGTAATGCAAATCTGTTCAGCAACTGTCTCTCCTCTATCCTATCTTTGCAAGTGCTTCCTTTCTGATGAAACTGTAAATACTTCATATGTGATTTTGTCTCCTCACTTTAACTATAAATTCAACCAAAAGTAGCCAGCAGATACCATGGCACAGCCACCTTCACTTTGGGATGTTTCATAACTTCCTTCACCAGATTAGTTACTTTACTACCTTTAATCACAGTCAGGACAAGGACAAAATTTAGACAAATTTTCAGTCAGGACATAGCAAATATGGCCTCTAATCTAACTGCAATGGAGTCCTTTTTCCCAGCTGAATGTTCCTGAGCCTGGCCTTTACTTTTCATATTCCTATTGCATTCTAGCCTTTGGAGCTCTGACTAGAATTTTCCATCAATCTCTGTTTACTTTACTCATAGAATTCTAAGGGTCCCCCATCCCATATCTCCAAAACTTTCCAAACTCCTCCCAAAACTAATCCTAAAGGCTTTGTAACCACATAGTCACTGTGTATTGTCACAGAAATGACTCAGCCTCTCTGGTAGCATATTTGTGTAGCTACTCTCTCACTGATGAGACAAAACACCTGACAGAATTTTAAAAGATGAGATGCTTGTTTTGACTCATAGTTTTTAGAAGGTTCAGTCCATCATGGACTGAATCCAAGCCATGAAGGCATGGTGAAAGGCATGATGAAGGAAAGCTCTTCAACTCATGGCAAACAAAAGGCATAGAGAAAGGGGAGGAGCCAGGGCCAAAATACACTTTTTCAGGTCATTCCTTGTAGTACTTACCTCCAACCAGGCTCCACTTCCTAGAAGTGAATTCAGCCATGAATTCATATAGGATTACCCCTATGATCCAACCACTTTACAAACACATGAGACTTTTGAGGGACATTTTAGATAATATGGAAACTGACCTTGAAAATTTTCCTTTTAATTCCTCCCTTGAATATATTGTTACAGATTTTTCTCAGCTTGAAAAGTAATGTGGGATTTATAAAATAGAGTTGTAATGTGTACTAACATTATGTGAAAAAGGCTACATCTTAGAATCTTTATTTTAAATATAATGGCTTTGTATGTTGTGGTTTTGAAAAAAGTTATTTTCATAGCTATCAGCTTAATGAAAGATTCCAGTAAGTGTCTGAGAGTTGTTTGGGCAGAACACAGAGAAAATTTTATTTAAAGAAGCTTAGGAAAGGTATATGACATGCACATCACATTCTCCTCTTAGTCTAAAAGACCATTGACATGAGAAATGTGTGGGAAGATTCTCAGGTACAGATTTGGGGATGAAATAGATAATTATTTTGTTATCTTTATGCAGGAATCATACCTCTTCCTTATTTTTTACTTCCTTACGTTTTACTGGAAAAAACTAAATATAAAATTGATCAACTCTTTGAAAAACTCATAAACCATTTCTATCCATTATAATGACTTAAAAAAATTGGCCTCAAGAAGACTGCCTAAAAATACTCTGACATTGCAATCTTTTCTAAAGTACAAATCTCTGTTTCATCCATAGTCAATGTGTTATGCTTACAAAATCAGTACCTGCTTTTTATTATTGATTGGAATTCTGGAAAGAAGAGTAACATTGAAATGAGACTATGGTAAAAATCCTAACGGTAAGTTTAATTATGTGAAATTAGTATAGACTTTCTTCAACTTGGTCAATTATTTGATTGACATTGAATTTTTAGAGAGTTGAAAATAGATATGTTAAAAATGTGAGTATGCTAAATAATAGAGAATCCATTATTTCTTTTGGCATTTCACCAACTTGTTAGTCTTAAAGCAAAATACATGTCTGTTTTTTTCCAAACTTCATAGATTAGCATTTTAATTTTTTGAAAAAATATGCATTCCATCTGGCAAAGAATTGGCAAATGAAGTATTTTCTACAACATTTAATATACAGCAAGTACATAATTATGATTACTGCATAATTATGATTTCTTTTAGAAAATACATTTAATACATTGACTCCCTGTTATATCAGGGAGTAAACTATCACCACAATTGATGTTTTGAATTGGAAATTTGAAAATCTCTTGTAATAGCACTTACTAGCTGTAAGTTTATGTCTTGAAGACAACATAGAGTGAGGAGACAACCCAGAGTAGGACAAAATTTTTTGCAGCTATTCCTCAGAAAAAGGACTACTATTTAGAATGTTTAAAGAACTCAAAAAAAATCAGCTCCCCCCCAAAATTTAAAGACCAAATCCAAAAAAAGGCATCTGAAATGAGTACACATTTCTCAGATGAAGAAGCGGAAATGAAAATAAATATATATAAAAATTCAACATCATTGGTTATTTGAGAAATCAAATTAAAACAACACTGAGTCCACATCTCACTCAACAAAGATGGCTCTTATCGATAAATCAACCAGTAACAAATACTGGTAGGGCTGTGGAGAGAAAGGAACATTTCTTTACTGTTGGTGGGAGAGTGGATTGGTAAAACCACTATGGAAAAGATTGTGGAGATTCCTCAAAAAACTAGGACTAGAGTTTCATTTGGCTCAGCTATTTCTCTTCTTGGAATGTTCTGTTTTTCCTTTTTTTCTCATTACTACTCTGAAGAAGATTAAAGAGGATATTAGAAAATGGAGAAATATCCTTTGTTCTTGGGTAGTAAGAACCAATATAATGAAAATGTCTATGCTTCCAAAATTGCTATACAGATTTTATGAAATTCCAATCAAACTTCAAATGGTATATCTCACAGAATTAGAGAAAACAATCCTAAAGATTCATCTGGATTCAGAAGAGTCCTAGAACTTTTTACCTCTTAAACTACATACAAATTATATTCTGAATCCATGTTTTATATACATCTTCACTACAAAGAATGATGTTATGCACTAAATCATTTTGACCCTAACTTTTAAGGCAATAAAATTTTCCATATTCTTTTACATATAACCCATATTTTTACATCACTATTTAATTTTATTTTATTCTTAGGTATACATAGTGATCATAGTCATCTTTGGGAATTTGTACTTGTACATAGTATAACTCAATTCTTTTTTCTTTTTCCCATTCCCCTACTCTTCCTGCAGCCTCATTCTTTTTAGAGTGAGATGGAATCTCAGTGTTGTCTTAATTTTCATATCTCAAATGACCAGTGACATTGAGCATTTTTTCATGTATTATTTGCCATTTCTACAAAAGCCTATTGGTAGAATTTTGGGGGTCTTTTGTATGAAGTATCATGTCATATACAAATATTAATATTTTAACTTCTTCCACCACTATCCTTATACCTTTCATTTCTCTCTCTTGTCTAATTGCTTTGGTTAATATTTCTAGACCTATACTGAGTTGGAGTGGTGACAAGTGGACGTCTTTGTCTTGTTCCTGATTTCAGAGTGAAAACGTTCAGTTTTTGCCCATTTAATATGATGTTGGCTGTTGGTTTATCATAGATGTCTTTAATCATATTGTATTTTCATAATTTATGAAAAGCTTACTTGCTACATGGAGTTGGGAGACAGTCATGTGTGACAGGAGATAGGGTTTGATCACCTTCACATCTTTAAATACACATTTACTCTTTCCTTCTAAATTGACCCATAGACTAGTCTTAGGAATGTTCACAGAAAGACTGTGACATTATACAAATGAACGATGAAAAACAGTAAATTGACTAAAAAAAAGAGCAAAAATCAGTCCAGAGAGTAAAAGAATTGTTCAATGCAGTTGGGGTGGAAAAATTAGCTTTAAAATGTGAGGAAAATGCAGAATTTAATGAAATTTACATAGTGGACAAGTATCAACTTGGACTCACTTGTTAACTTATTAAATTTTAGAACATGTTACCTTTCTTTACAAGTTTACAGTTGACACAAAATTTCTCCTCTGGTGCACAAAAGAAAAAATAAGAACAGCAATAACAGTGACAGCTAAATATTTGGGAGGAACTAACCCAGCTTTGAGCAGCCCGAATCTTCTCCATCTGGGAGACTTGACATTTGAACAGCTTGACATAAATCCATCAGCACATTCTGATTTCTGTCCTCCCAAGATGATCTGACTATAGTGAAGTTACATCTTCTCCAATGCAAAAATCTTGATGTTTTCCAGTTTGCTAATTATTTAAATAAGTCTGTCTAATTCAGAAGTGAATTACTAGCAATTTTAGTTTCATATCTAAAATATAAATGTTTTTAAAATTTCCCAATCATCTTTATTAAAATAGAGTGAAAATTTTATCACTTTATTCTCTTATTTCATTTCTCATGTGCTCTACACAGTAGAATAGGAGTGATCATTTTTTAATATATTGCCTTAATGACATTTTTTAAGTAATTAATGTGTTTGGAAAAATGGTTGTCTTATTAAGTAAATTTCTATACTTACCCTGTTAACCTTTTATAATTGCTTCAAGATCAATGAAAAGTATATAAAAGAGGACTTTTGTAAAGAAATATATCACACCTAAAATCCCAGCCAATCCAAGCCACGTTACTTCTTTGGAACACGATAGTCCTGGCTTTGTGCATGCATGTGGTTGATTTTACCTGTGTTCTTTAATGTTCAAAAGATTTAAGAGATAAAATTAGAAATAACTTGGATAGAAATGAAAACCACAATTCTATTAAGCATACAGAATTTCTGGGAAGGTAGATCTGTAGAGAAATGGGCTCCCTAAAGAGTTATCTCTGATCATATATCTATATGAAATTATTATTAGGTCATTAATTGCAGAAAATATGCACTTTTGTGAGAAATTTTTTGTAGAGATTTCTCTGTCTCTGCAGTAGGAAATGATGCTCAAGATAATTTTACAGCTTTGGCATCTTCCAGATTAGATTAAGTCACTATCTTTAGCCCTTATTTTGCTGCTATAATAAAACTGAAGGCCAGTTAACTGATAAAGCAAATCGATTTATTAATTTGGCTCATTGCTCTGAAAGTTCAGGAGCCTGATACCAGCAATATTTCAGCTTCTGGTGAGAGCTGTGTGCTGCTCCATGCAACTAACAAAGAGGAGCAACCAGGTCCATTCAGAGGCGATCACGAGAAAAGACAGCAAGCAACAGAGGGAGCCAAAGATTTAAAATTTATAAAATTCAGCCCCATGATAATTAACCTGCTTTCTCAGGAGCTGCCATTACCTATTCAAAGAGCCACTGTCTCTTAGCATTGTTCCATCAGGAACCAGGTCTGCACTGCATGAATTTGTAGATGTTGCTGCGAAAATAAGAGTTTTCCTCCTCCAACATGGAGGAAAAAGTGCAGATGTGAAGAACATTTTTGTGTATTTGTTCTGCATGTACTAGAGGATAAGGATGTGAAGTTTATCGACACAGCTTTATTCTTGATTCAGTGCCTTGGAACTTTTCACTAACCCTAAACTCTTGACCAGAATTCACTTTGGCTTTCAAATTTCTAGCACTTTTGTCTAATCACCAGATATAGATGTCCAGTCTTTCTGTGTTGCTTCTGGTCATCATGATCTACCTTTGACTTTATCTTATAAATTTACAATATGTGCATAAAGTTATAGTTACATAGTTTATATATAAATATATGCGTGTATATTTATCTCTGACTTTGTGGTTCTTAAAAATGGATTCTAGGTCTTTTAATTTGTATTCATAAAGGTTTGTAAGTTTTGTTAAAAATTTTTCTCAACTTTACCCCAAAGATTTTTTTTTGGAAATGAGGTTCTAGTATAAGAGGCATTGTGTGTGATTGCGTACATGTGTGTGTTCTGATTCTCTACTTCACTCAAGTTCTTATTTTGCTTTACTTCAAATTTTTTTTGTACTAAGGATTAAATTCATATTTTCTTCATTTTGTGTTTCAAATTTTGCTGCTTTTTTTCACATACCAACTGAAGAGTGGTGGGGAAGCAAACGCAGACAAGAATTTTGGCCTCATGGGAACTCATGCCTGTGTGCCATCTACACAGTTCAAAGCCTGACCTTGAAAAGTCACGTATTTCCTTTGGACCTATTCACTTTATCTGGAGAAAGTCCTTTTAAAAAAGGCACATTACTAACTAAGTATAAAATGTATGTAGCAAACTTGTAAAAAATTGATAGTATGTCTTGAAACATTATTTTTAAATTTTCTGCAGTTTTTACCATTTTTTGTGAGCCTACGCTATTTAAATACCTTTATTTTCCATAAGAATGAACTTAGAAATGCCACATTTTGTGAAATAGTGGAATATTTTTCTAAAATCAATCTAATTTGGTATTCTGTTATTTATTTATTTATTGATTGATTTTTAGCTTGGTTGTTTTATATGTATTTGACATTTTATGCATTCATGGCCTGATTTTCCTGACATTTTCCAGTTTGCTAATTTACTCCATTCCCTAGGGAAAAGTTCTTTCTATAAATAATTGATTGTGTATTTTATATCCATGAGGTTCATTTATAACAAAAATAACAATAAATAAAGGTGTTTGAGGATTTCCAAGTACGTAATACTTTGATTACATTTAGGTCCTCTGCTACCCTTCCTTATCTGTTTCCTTCACTCTCTTCCTTTCATCTTGGTTAATGTTATATACGTGTACAAATATGCCAACAATAGCCTATTAATGCATGTAGCCTACCTGCACAAATAAAAAACATGGGAAAAAATGAACAGTGTCACGAGACTACACAACCCAAGATAAATACTTTGAAAAGAAATAAATAAGTGACAAATTTACTGGATTATGTTAAATAATTTACAAGTCTTCTAGGATAATTGAGACAGACTAATTTTTAAATCTATTTATTGGACACTTGGATTATTAACATGCAAAGGATGAAGAAAACAGAGGATTATAATTACATGCTTCCTTGTATCTTTTGAGTACAGATTATGTTACATATGAGAACATAATTACAATAAGGTAGATTACTCAATTTAAAAATCAGAAATGATTATGCAGTCCCAAAGCAGTCAGAAGACAATATCTGAAGATTGCTGCGTGTGTCGAAGCGATGCACTAATCTTGAAAGTGAGATTTCTAATCACAAAAATCCTGTTGCAACATCTGAAACCTGATTAACCTATTATGGAGGTTATGTGATTATGCAAGTAAATATTTGCGATACTTTAAATTTCTATATAAACTCCCTTACAAGGAATAAAACATAAAATTGATGCTAATTAAATGAGTCTCTTCCTTTTACATAAGCAACATAGTTTTTGTAAGTGAGCTCTCATTTCTTGCAACACAATTTTGGAATCAAGAAATTAATTTTGATAGTCCTTTGTCTTCTATAAAAATAAAAATGTAAATTATAAGCAATCAACGACTCATTCTTAAATGGCAATAATAGCTCATATTTGCTAAGTCAATGGTTCAGGTTCTGTTTTGACTCCCCAGACTGAAACTCGTTGCTCCGCACAGTTATTCCCCTGCCGTGCTGTTTTCCTTGACCAGAAGAAATACTTAGAGATAGGGAAAGAGATCTAGAGAAGGGGAAAGAGAGAGATGAGAAGGAAAAAAATGAGATTAAAAATAATCAAGATATGCTCTGTCCATGTATCATTCTTCCCAAATGTAACATAGAGATAGATATAAAAGAATTTTAAAACAGCAAAAACAAAAATGAATGAATGAATGAATGAATGGAGAATGCAATATATCCTGGGGATAAAGAAAAGAGAAGATAGAGACCCTGGATTGAAGCAGCTCACAGTACAGTGAAGAAAAGATAAATCTGATATCAGGACAGTGAAAGAAATGTTCTAATTCAGAATTACCCAAGATGAGACACTCTGGGTTGGGAAGGGGGTAGAAAAACACCCTGCTGAAGAAGGTCCACCTTTGCACGCAGATAAGCTGATCAACACCGCTGCAGTCACACTGAGCGCCACCAGGCGTCGTTATGAAATACCTGAAGTTCACCTTCTTTTCAGAAACTTTTGTATGTGTTTTTGATTTTTGATGCTGAGCCATTTATTTCCTCACTCTCCACAGAGAAGGAAACTGTTTGCTTTTTCTGTCTCCACTGTCATGGAATCAACATTGCAGAGATTTTTTTCAATCTCTTGTAACCAGTGGTTAGGCATTTCATCAATTAAAAATGAAAATGAACGTGGTCTCAAGTTGTATCCGTTCATGTATAAATGTCTCTAGTTTACCCTTCTTTGTAGCCTTGTAGTACTCCACTGTATAAAAAGGGCACATCCTTTTAGAAATCTGTTTCTTGGTTGATGAGTTTTGGGTTGTTTCCAAGATTGAGCATTTGCAAGTTGTGCTGCTATAAACATCGGTGCACATGTATCACTGTTGTAGGATGCTTTAATTTTCCGGAAAGATACCCAGAAGGGTAATCGCAGGGTGGAATGAGACCTCTAATCACTAGTTTTTTTTTTTTTTTAAGAATCTCCATACTGATTTTCACAGTGGTTGCACCAGTCTATACTCCCACCAACAGTGGAGGAGGGTTCCTTTTCCCCCACAGCCCCTCCAGCATTTGTGATTGGTTGATTTCTTGATGATACAGACCCTGATCACGCACTGACTGCAGCTTGTCACTGGGACATGTGACTTTAATGGTACCACCCAGAACTGAATAATGAGAGGTGGGTTATTTGAGGAGCAAACAAAGGAAGAGCAATGCGTATGCCATTCAAATACAGATGGAAGTGGGTGCTACCGTCTCCTTACATAGCACTGACCTTGGGCTGGCGGTGACCTAAAACAGACCCAACGTGCACCCAGGAGCCCACACCCACCTAAAGGGTCCAAGGAAAGGCATTTGACACAGGGCTGGGAAATCACTCTCGCTTTCTTTCTCGTTATTCTTCTCCCATCTCTCTTCTCTCTCTGTCTCTCTGTCTCTCTCTCCTCTCCCTCTGTCTCTCTCTGTCTCAATCTGTCTCACTCTGTATCTTTCTCTCTCATTCTGTCTCTCTCAGTTATTTTCCATGAAACTAATCATGCTCAACATATTATTTTGCAACTAGTTTTAATAATTTAACTTGTTTCAAAACTGTAACTAAAAAAGTGTTGGAAGATTCGGTTTACTTTTGTTAATCACTATACTCTGTACAACTACTCAAATATACCAAATATTTTTATTGATGTGTACTTGTGTCATTCCATATTTTATTTTGCTTTTACTATCACAAATTTTACAGAACATTGTTGACAGTAAATCTTTGTTCTTTCGTGCTAGTGTTGGTACCAATAAATTTATGCAAATACAATTGCTAATGAAAGATATACACACTCATAAATTTAAAATATTCCAAACTACTTTTCCCACTTCCTGTAAATTTGCATGTCCATTAGAAATAAATATGCTGCCCCAGTGCACCTGTCAACTGCACATGCAATGGAATGTTTTCTATTAAAATCTAAAATCCAAAGATGCTATCTAATTAATATTTCAATGTAACTTTTCTGATCTCTAATGAGATTTGAATCATTTTGCATAAGCTCTTACCATTTTTTTACAATGGATTGTCTATTGATATATTTTCTGATGTTCTTTAGGACCTTGAAGGCCTTGAATGCTGTTATCATTTTAAGAATATATGAAGAACAGAGAAATGAAAGTTTTAAAAAACCATATAATGTGTGCATTTGTATCTGGCTGTATTTTTGCTTATAAAGGAAATATTTAAATATATTAAAAGGCAATAAATACCTGCAAATATGTAAAAACCTATTTAAGAAAAGATTCCAGAGGATACAAGACAGAGTAAAACCTAAATATAGAATTCTTCCCTAATCTTCCAGCCTAAACTGTTCTTTGTGTTAGCTATCAAGAACTATATCCTTACAATGTTACTTTCCTTTAAGTACTTGTTTTATTTTAAATAATTTAATATAAAATTTACAAATCTTTATATCATGAAGATTGTTTTATATCTACAATACACCCCATGAAGTTGTGGTTCACGGTTGGCAGATTTTTTCTTAGAACCGAATAATTATTCTAAGAAACCTCACAATTTAGCGGAAACCATAAATATCTTCCACAATCGTTTTCTCTTGCGGGGAGGGGGAATGAAGGTTTGCAAGCAGCCAATCCTAGTGCGTTATTCAGTTCTGCTCGCTGCTGACTGCCCTGCAGCCCATCTTTGGCAGATGCGCTGGCTTTCTGGACTCACAACTCAGGTTATTCAGTGTGGAGCTGTCTCAAACATTTCAGGTTTTGTCCTTCTTAAAGCCTTAAAATTCTAATATGCCACCAAAATACCCTGCACCAATAAAGTTTTATTAATACAGTACTTTATAAAATTAAATTACATAGCATATTTAGGGTTTAAACTATAAAATGCATTTATTGGCATTTTTCTGATCATATATGCAATTCATTTTTCACAGTTTGTGAGTGCTCTACGAACATAACCTCCACAGATTTAGGGGGTCTACTGTACTATCATTTAAAGGCTTATCAGGTTTCCTACATTTGTTTTATTTTGGCTCCTTTTGCATTTTCATATGTGTATTTAAATTTATGGTTTTAGATTTTCATCCCAGGTAGTATCTATACAGTGTATTTTGTGTGTGTGTGTGTGTGTGTGTGTGTGTGTGTGTGTGTGTGTTTTATTTTAGTTATTTTCAATTCAATTCATTAATACTGAATGACAGAAATTTAGTTTATTTAATTTTAAAAATCAAAACATAAAAGGATAAAAAATGATTTAAAATTTTTTTAAAAAGTAGGAAATTAACACTAGTTAATATATTTCATATTGTTATCTTAGAAGTAATTTCTCAGGTTACAAGATTTAAGCATGAAAAAATGATCAATCAGACAATGAAAGCACAAACTGTTTTTTGATAAACTAACAGATTTGCAGTATAGTTACCTATCTTGTATATACACACAAATAAATATATAAAAATATATTTATTTATACCTGTACCTATATAGCAGCACAATTTGTAATAGCTAAATCTTGGAAACAACACAAATACTCATCAACCACAGAATGGTTTAAAATGATGCAGCATTTTTATACAATGCAGTATTACTCAGCTATAAAGAAGGATAAACTTGAAGCTTTTCTAAGTGAATGGAGGCAACTTGAGACCATTCTTATAAGTGAAATAATCTCACATTTGTAGATATTGTATTGTCTCCCTAATGTAAAAATAAAAACTGAAAGAATGATAACATCCAAAATATACAATAGATATTGTGATAATGTAAGGGAAAGAAAGTACTCAAAAGGAAAGAACAATTGGGATGGAGAAAGGAGAAAAGAGAAATTTAGTTTTAACAAAGTGTTCTTGCCCTCTAAATCCACTGTCTCATAACAGTACTAAAAAGTGTAGGCAATGCAGTTTAAATTTTCTTCTTTTATGGTTAAGGGAACCAACACTCAAAGTACATAAATTAATTGCACAAGGCAAAGTAACTAGGTAATGGATGGAAGAACCTGGAATTCAGATGTCTGCGTATTACTAGTTTTCAAGGATAGCCATAACAAGATACTGTAGACTGTGTGACTTTAACAGTGTAAATATGTCTTCTCGTAGTCCCAGACGCCAGGAGTCTAAGTCCGATACGTGGGCTGAGTTGGCATCTTTTAGCGGCCCCAGTCTTGGTTCCCAGAGGGATATTTCCCCACTGGTTTTCACCCAGGCTTTCCTGTGTCTGTGTCCAAATTTTCTCTTTTTATGTGATTACTAGTCAAACTGGATTTAATGTCATCTCAGTGATCTCCTTTTAACCTAACTGCTTCCTTAAAAACATTAGCTTCAACTGCAGTCACTGTCTGAGGTTATGGGTGTTAGGACGTCAGTTGGTGAATGGTGGGAGACAAAACAATTATGCTCATCTCACAATGATTCTCATTCAGTTATCACTGCTAAAGTGTGCATGCAGACAGTTCATACACAGAGACCTTTACAATGCTTGACACAAACTATGGCCCAACAGCAGAACCTAGGTACACCACTCAGCATACCAAAATGGTGGATACTTAGTCTTCACCTATGTTATAAACTCGAGAAAATGTATTTAAATGAATATCTATCACTAATCACCAGCTCCTTGTGCTGACAAAAGATGGTGCGCCTGGAGATAGACTCCACCTGAAACTGAAGACATCAACTGCAATCACCAGTGTTACCAGTCGCCCTGCTTAGAGCACTTCATCTCTCACACAGATTTGTCACAGTGCACTTACCTTCAAACAACGTAAATGGACAAGATCTACAAATCTTTTCTTTGTCTGGTGTCACTGTTTTCTGCAATATAACATCCTACCTTGACTTAAGTTAAATAAATGACATATCATGCTGATGATCTTTTATAACATGGGAGATGATGCCCTTAATTTGGCCTCAGACTTACAGAAATAGCAGCATTAACAAACATCTAGACTTTCAGATGGATGACAGAATCCAAAGCCTGGGAAGATTTCCAGGTACATTTCAAAGAAATTAATTTTTCATTTTTTGCTGATAAAGATTTCTTTCCCTGAATGAATGCCATTTTCCACCATCAATTTAATACTCAGTTTTTAAAAATAAACTACAAAGATGGAAATTAACCATTTAAATCAGAAATTTTAATTAATAAATTTAATAACATCAAAAATTCTAATCATATACACTATAAAACTACTTCTAACTCAATGTTTTCATTAAACAGTGCATGGATTAAAGAAACAATTTCAGAGACTTCACAAGGTAGTGTTTTACCTTTTGAGAAGAGGTAGTATTTTACTTATAGAGAAGAAAGCAGATGAATTAATGATCCAAATTTAATAAGAGAGAATGTGCTGCAGTTTTTCAGATCTAGTACTAATTTAGAAATCTTCAGCATTATCTGCCACACCTTTAAACATATTTTTTAATTCTGGAAGTATATGATATAGATATATATAAAACATTCAGATATTTATATTATCTGAAAGGATAAAAATATCTACTTTTGAAAATTATTGGATAAGCACAGAATAGAAATCCAAAATATCTAAGTATCTGGGGCCACAGAAAAAGAGTTTCTTTGTCAGCGTTTGGAACGTAGCTCAGTGGTAAAGCACTTACCTAACATGTATTACACCGTGGATTCAATCTCCATTAGCACCACCAGAAAGAAAAATGGGATTATCTAACCATGGTGGCCCTGCACCATTGAAAGCTAAAAAGAAATTGTCAAAACTCACTGCTTGAAACAAAGATGCCAGTACCACATTCAGACACCTATAACAAAGTATCACAAATTGGGTGACTTATACACTACAAAAGTTTATTTATTTACAGTTGTAGAGGCTGAAAAACCCAAGGTCAAGATGCTGGTAGATTTATTCTCTAGCAAGGGCCCTTTTACTGGAATCATAGGTGGTCCCTACCTACTACACCCTCATGTGTAGAGGGTTCAAGATGGCTTTCTGGGCACTAATTCCTCTCCTGAGGGCTGCACCCTCCTGACCTAATCATCTCCCCAAAACCCCACATTCCAATATCATCATTTGGGGTTGTGTTGCAAACAGCGAGTGAGAGGCACAAATATTTAGATCACAGCTCACTAGATTCTGCTTATTTATGTAACAGATTAGATTAAACACCCCAAATGTGATCATCTACTGGTTCAGCTCAGATAAGTGGCAGTGCTATACCTACCTTTAATCGTGTAAGTCAAAAGTCTTGCAAATAATGGAAATAAGGACCGATTACCATGCAAACTGACATAAACTATGGTCCCTAAACATAGGGATCGGGGGAAGTCTATGTTCACATTGGACTCCTCTCAAAGACTTGTTTTGAAGATAATCTTTGACTATCCCACAAAAATGTTCTCATTAAACATATTTCTGCTGCTCAAAAAAGCTGTGTCTTAACACAGCTACTCATCATGTTAAATATTTCAATGGAATTAAAACTAAAAGTAATGCATAACTGAATAATATACTTATGATAATTTAAGACAATATATAAAACCACCTTACCATATAAAGTGTCTTTGTCTCAAGAATATAACTATATTACCATGTGAATTAAGACTAAGTATTATCCTATCATGAGTTGCAGTGAAATATTCAGGGAAATTGGCAACAGTGTTTTCAGAAAAGCACAGGATAGTATTACTTGCACTCAATGAAATAAGTTTCAGTGTTTTAAATTTATGATTCTTTCCTGAAAATAGTATTTTTCCTATCAATTATTTTCAGGAGATAGGAGAATCCCATAATTAATCCCCACTTGTTTCTTATAACACTGTTAGTAATATATTCCTGCATTCTAATGGGTTTGGAATAGCAATATAAAATAAATGTAACTCACATTTTTTATTTGTCAAATCTTTTTGCTTGGCATCATAAAATGTTCTGAGTTTGAAATTATGTTATGTAAATTACATTTAAACAGATAATTATTATTTAGAAAGTCTAATATCTCTGGGGTTTTTGCTAGCTTCTCTGGAAAATTATACGGAAGCCTAAGCTGTTTCTCCTAACAGTTTCAGAGCAATATAAACTCTTAGCATGATAGTTGCACATAGATTAACTACATATAAGAAAAAATTCCAAGCACATTGCAAGATCCAAAGTACATATTTGAAGAAGCAATATTTTAATTACTTTTTGAACAAAGGACAAAAAGATTTTGTTGGCTATGCATGTAAGTTATGAAAAACATTTCACAAAGAAAATACATATTTATATAACTAAAAATCCAGATAAAAATATAAGGCTCTTTATTGAAATACACTTAGCCTAATTTGGGTGCATTATATGCATGCTGTTTAAATGTAGTCAGTTCTGCTTTTGGAAGGTATGTGGTATTAGGACCTACAGGATTTTGAATAATTCAAACTGTAAAATATGAAATTTTTGAATTAAGCAATGAAAACAATAGCACTGCGCCTAACGAAGACTGATTTGCTAACACTGTAAGACACAGATGAAAGTTTAAATGACAGCAAAGATGAAATCAACTTTATGCCTAGCTGTATGCCGGAAAGCCTGACACAGTGGTGTTAAATGAAAAGATGGAGGGAAGCAACAAATGTGAACATATCAAAGCAAAGAAAAACAAGAGCCTGTTGTAAGTCAAAAGTGAAAAGATGATTGCTGATAGATGTTAGCCAAGAAAGGAAGAATAAATTGAAAATGACTAAATCAATATTTTTGTGATTCGTAAATTACATTGTTCACTAAGGATTGTTGAAAGCACTAGACATGGAATTATGTCTCAGAATAACCCACCTGGATAGCTCTATTTATTGATTATTTATGCCCAATATTTCTGAATGACTTTAGCAATAGTAATAAAATATACTACTAATGCTATTCCATGGAGAATGTTGATGAAAGTTTGATTACCAATTCATCTTAAAATTAGTAAATGATCTATTGAAATCATTTCTTTATATTTTATGCTTACATGTGGTTTGAGAGTTTATTCTCTAGAATTGTCTTACAGCAATGAACTGTAAATTTAGAACATGTACTTTATTATTTAGAGGAGAGGCAGAACGCAATGTGTTCATATAGAAGGGTTTAAGAATGACATTAGCAAGATGATGTAATAGGACTTCTCTGGACTCATCGTCTCCTAAAAAAAAATTAGCAACTATTTACTTGTAAGAATAGTTTTGCAAATGTCCAGTACTAAAGAGGAAGGCTAGTACATCCCCTTGCACAGGAAGAATGGAAAAACTCAGCTCTCCTATCTCTTCCTCAGGCTAAGAAGCAGTTGTTCATCAGCAATTACTTTTGTGGCACATCTGTTTTACCAAGCCACCAAACTCCACTAGCTACGAGGCAATTCAGCTACATTATAGGGCTCTAGTTAACTTTACTCCAGCCAAGGAAGTCACTGCAGGTCAGTAATTGCATTTGGTGGGATTGAAAACAGACCCCTTGTGCAACTTAACATGATCAAGTGCTAAGAGCAAGAGGCACACTTCCAGGCAAAAGATTTGATGTACATTTTAAGAACATGCAATGGGAAAGAAGAGGCTTCCATAAATGGTGTTGAGAAAGCGGGCTGTCTGCATGCCAAGGAATGGAGCTGGAGTCCTATTGACTTATAACATCAGTTACAGGATGGAGTAGAGAACAAGTACGATTTAACAGTGTGTCTGCAGTGTTATCTGTGTGAATGCAGGTGTCCGCTCTTTGCTTTTCTATGAGCTTTTCTATGCTATTCTATGAGCAATTATTCTTTTTAATAATATTCTCAAAGATAATCTCAAAATACCCCTGAGTCAGGAGAATATTGATAATAAATTGTGGGTTTGAATGAGAATGAACAAGTATTACAATGTCCTATTAAGGTACTATATTTTCCTTTCTACACTGTAGAAAGGAACAACAAAAATTTATAGAAAAATAAAGAAACTAAAATATGCTCTCTGAGCAGATTCTTAAGGGTAATTGCAAGCAAGAATCAGCCTTAAGCATAGAAATGTCTTTTACTTATGCATTGAAACAATAAATTGATTATTTTATATTCTCCAGCTTGAAGCCTTTCATTACATTGATGTTTTCATAAATGACCAAAATCTAAATCTGAAATAAACTCAGACAATTCAAGTTAGTAGTGACATTTCTACCAGAAATATAACTCCTAGCATCTCCATAGGGTATCGGATATAGCCTCGCATCCCTTGGGCTGTGTGAGCAGCCAGCACTCAGGAAACTTTTAACATGCAACTCATAGAAGAGCTGTTGGTAACAACTCCTACAGCACATGGCCAAAAATGGATCTCACTCCTCTTCATAAAAATAGAAAAATATGTACTAGTGTGACATCTCACACTGGTACCTTTAGCATTATGAGATGTTGAGAAAAGTGCTCAAGTCAAGCCCGTAGGTAGAGGAATAGAGTGGATTTCTGCCAGACTCTTTAGGAATTATTCTAACATTGTGGTTAATACATTACTTATATCTGCAAGTGATCTTTGATGCTGTTGTTATACTACTCTATTGTATGAAAATTTAATAGTGTAGTACAGACTGCCTGTAAGTTATGCCTTTTGCTTTAAAATAGATTCAAATTAATTCCTGTTTTCTAATGCCAGTTTAAGAATTTAAATTACTGCAATGAAAACAAATACTGAAATAATGATTTGAAGTTAATGTGCAACAGTTGCCTTCAAAAGAAGGTAGCAAATTTAAAGAACTTATGTTGAACATTAATAACTAGAAAATTATAGCCACCAGGGAGCAACAAAAAACAAATCTTTTCAACTATTAAAATTATGAATACTCCATTAAATAATTAATTACAGAAAAATTTGTATGAACACAAATCACCTTCATTATTGTGGGATAATTTAAAACACCAGAAATATTTAAAATTCCCTTATATCTTATAAGTTAAATAAACAACACACATGTAACCAAAGTCATAGAGAGGCCATTTAAATATGGAAGCAATGAATTACAGTAGGGATTCAAAAAACATAGCACAAAATTCTATGCTTGAGCATGTAGAATACAGCACAATACATAAAAGATGCATTGCTTTGTAAGGTTCATTACCTATATCATTATTTTACTTAAGTTTCAAAATAATTATGGACTCACAGATCCAAGAACTGAAATTTGCTAGAGAAAATACAGGTCATTATATAACAAAAAAAAAATAGTCATCTGTACCTCACACATTTAACAAAAAAATAGTCATCTGTACCTCACACATTTAACAAAAAAATAGTCATCTGTACCTCACACATTTAACCGGGGTTGCCTTAATCTAAATCATGAGGTTTAGTCTTGTTGCTTCAGATTCCCTTTTTGATCCTGTACTTGTTTTCTTCTTCTTATGACAAATCTGGTACGTGACCCAACTTAGCAACCTGAGGGTAAGCCACCTCCTATTTAGGTACAAATGTATTTATTAATACCAGTTTACTCTCAATTAACAGCTTCAGAAAGGTATCCCATGCCTAAACTACAGAAACAAGTTTTTGCTGAGATTTAAGCATGAATTATTAACTTATAAATTTAATACAGGAGTAAAATTTGACTTAAAATTTCAAGGGGTGGAAACCTTGAAAATGAATGCTATATAAATGTGACATTTAAATTCTGTGATGTCACATACATTTCCTCTTCTATTTATAAAAGCAATCTTGTCCTTTACAAAATATCCTCTCGGTCTATATATAGTAAAATATAATCAAGAAGCAGATGCTTTTTCACATGTTTTAAGATATCGTGCTTTATTGCTTATATTCATAAAATTATATTTGGTCATAGAATTATATTTGGTATGAGAATTATGCATCCAACTAAGCAAAATCTGATTCTTCCATGTGACATTGCAACACAAACACTATTTGAGATAAAACACAACAAACTCTCATTTCATGCTTAAGGGTCAAACACATTCACGAAGATTCTTCAGGTTTGTAGGATAAAGTCATTTCCCAAAAATAGAAGTCAATTCCTTGACTGTGTAATTTTCTCAGTAGTGTAGTTAAGAAAAATGGATGATACTTAAACACACAATTTTGAAAAGGTGACTTGAAAGACAGACGTTAAATTGATGCTGTGAAATATTGGCTGAAAAAGTGAAACAGCAATGTCTACTTTTAGGGTAAAGTTTAACTAACAGGCAGTGTTGGCAAGCACTGTATCAGGGCTCTGTTTCAGAGAAATGGATGTACCGTGTACAAGGTTAAGCTGAAATGACAAGCCTTTGAGGCAGAGAAAGTAAATGGTCAATCTATTTGGCAGATAAAGCAGGTCATGGATTGGTTTATTTAGCTCGAGTTTCACATAAACAATACACAAGCCGAAGCAATGAACCATTGCTAAATTCAACAGGAAATTCCATTTGAGGTTATTACTCTGCTCAAGCTCCATTCAAATGACCACTCTTCTCCCACTCCATATCTTTGTCATGCATTTTTCTGCCGCAGCTGTCAATGGATTTTGGTGCTTCAGATAGCAGAATCAATTTAAATGACATGTATTCTCTCATCATAGACTGTGTGCACCATCACAATCTGCAAAACATAACAAATTATGTTTCTGTGATAGAAGTCTATTTATAAAAATAAAAGAAAAAATTCACAGTTTTGAAAAATATGGGTATGGATATATATGTACACGAACTCTCATGCTAGAAATACAGTTTCTTAGCATTTCATGGTCTTGTGCACAGAGCAAACTTTAATAGCCCTCAATGCCCTCAGCAACTAACCATCTGCAGAGGTCAGCCATGCATGTCTTTTTTTACCTTTGATCCTCAAGCAGAATTTTACTTTGCATTGGTTAATGTAATAAAATACTAGGTTCCAGTTCTGCTTGACTTCTTGTACCTATTTTATAGAATTTCCTGCTACTCTAGAAAACAAAGACATGTTTTCTTTTTCAATTTTGATGAAAAAGCATGAACTGCATTTCACCTTCTTCTCTTTGCGAAGGTCAAAATTGAGATATGGTAGAGCATTATGTCCCAAGTTTTTCTTTACGTCTCCTATGATTCAAAGCAATAAAATCAGTTTAGCATCTTAAACAATTGTTTTATACCACCAGAATATTTAACATTACAATGTTACATAGAATGAGGAAATCCTTGCTTAGCCCACTGGGATTCAAAAATGTCATATGTGACTGATTTCCTTTTCTTTTGATAATAAGATTTTTAAAAATTACTTCTTTTTGCATGTAATTATGCAATTATTTTGGTTTGCCTTTCTTTCCATGTGGCATGTCATCAAGCAATAATAAGACCTGATGGATCCTCCATGTATGTTTTGAATCTTTCACTTAATTTTAGTAGATAAACTTTTAGTGCAGTAGTATTCACCCACACACACATATACCTTTGTATCGTGTTTTGTATTGTGATATATTTTATGTAATATACTTATACGGTATATTACATATGCATAGCACTTTGAGTGCTTTATAACTTAATTCAATGTAAAATCAAAACAATTTTTAAGAATGGTACTATGAGCTTGATAGATGACAAAACATACATAATCAGCTACCTTTTACTTCTTATCTACTGGAAAATGCTAATCTAAACAATATAACTGAATCTGCACTGGTAAAAGTGAAGTTCTTCACCAAGTTCTGTTACTATATTAATATATGTCCTAAGCTTATGGTAGCAGACTTTTGACTAAATCAGTTTCCACCCAACCATTACTCCACCTTCAGGATGGGAGGGCTTATTTCCCAGATACTGGGAAGGCTGCAGCAGGCAGACAGTCCTCACCTGTCATCCACTCCATCTGACTTGCATTGACTGAACAGTTGTCACATCCGAGTTCACACACCCTTCCCTGACCACACAGCCTGCATGTAACATCTGACTCACGAGAAAAACGTTTTAAACCCTGCCCCTCACCAAACCTTGAGAGGCATCCCTCCAGCTTCCGAGTTCCTTTGAAATGGTCTAGGAGTTTGCAATGACATTAAAGCCCAAATCCTTTTGCCACATCCTGATGTCTTCTCTTCTCCCTAGAAACTGTGTTGTTGAGAATTCAGCCAAATAACTTCCCTACACTCTAACATATATCTCAAGTGAGCAGCTGCAGTCACCATCAAGATCAAGAAAAAAGACTTTACAATGACATGCTGGAGCTTGATTGTCATTATATGGTTTGAGTGAAGCATTTATCGCTTATATTTAAATGGCCTCCCAAGAGCCTCATGCTCCTAAGGTGAAGTTTGGGGAAGGTGACAGAAATATAGGAGCTTACACATGACTTGCTGATGGGAGTGGGTCATGGTTAGAAGAGGCACAGCGGTGGAGACTGGCCTGCCAGCATTTGCCTCCTTCCTGGACTCATCACTTTACTCTCTGCTTCCTGTCCGCCTTGTCCTAAGCAGCTCATCTCTACCATGACCTCTGCCATGCTGTCCCATTTTAGAGACAGCCAACTATGGACCAAAATGTGAGCCAAATAATTTTCTCCATTTTTAAATTGTGCATGAGAGGTATTTTGTCCAAGTCAAAAGGGAAATAACTACTACAAAGGGCTTCCCCCAAGGCGTATAAAGAGACTTTGGTTTTCTGAATGTGGGAAGGTAAAGAAAGTTAAAGACAAAACAAACAACTTAAACTTCAGAGCTTCTGGTAAGGATAAATTTACAAATTGAGTAGGTCTACCAGGCTGAGTTTAGGACTGTGATAAAGAAAAAGGAAACTGCAATAGCCGAATGAATGCCTTTGAAAATCTTGTATCATTCAGACCCTGAAAAATAGCGAGTGCCTCCCTCTCTGAAGAAAATACACAATGGGATTGCAGTAAATTAGAGATTCCTCAGTGTCTACACTCACATTTTTCCTGTGATTATAACTCAGCTCACCCGAGGAAGCACAGTAGTTATCAAAGAAGAAAAAGAACTATGCACAGAAAAGAGATAGGTCCTAAACGTAATATGTGACTGCAGAAGACCAGCACGTATGCATGGGAATGGAGCCATATGACACCAGACCAAGAAGTCCTGGAAAATAAAGCCAGACACTAAGGAGATTATCATACTGAGAACACTCTCCAGAGATGTAGAATCTGTAGCTGTGACAGGACAGTGTCTTAGTTACATTTCTCTTATTGCTGAGACAAAATTCCCAACACCAAAGTTAAAGAGGGAAAGGTTTATTTAGCTCACAGTTTGTAGAGGTTTCAGTCCATTATCACTGACTCTAAGGCAGAGTGCAAACTGGCAGAGAGAACTAGTTTATGGTGTTGAAAAACATCAAAAGCAACAAGAGCAAAAGGGGGAAACAAGCCTCTCAGCCCCTTTTATCTTACTCAGACTGCTGGGATTAAGGTGATACCAATCCAGTCAGTGGAGTGATCCAGTAATCACCCAGCCTCAATCCCAATACCTTTAATCTCAACATTGCACTATGAGTCAGTCACATTCTAGATTCAGCTACCTCTGTAAAAGTCTGCCCCCACCCATAACTGCATGATGCTTTGAGGGGAGACGTAGACACAAGCCATAACAGACAGTGAGAGCCCAAGTAAATATGCTAGTAGGAAAGATGAAAGAAGCTTCACACAAACTATGACTTAAAGTGTTTGAGCAGTCACAGTGAATAGCAGAAGGAGTAAAAATGATATGAGAAAAAATGGGCTTGTTACTGGAAGTACACTGAGGGAATAGAATCCCCGGCAAGGGCCACTGGAAGTAGAAATGCACTAGTGGGAAAGCACCACACTCACTGAGACATTCAGTGGTGGCTTCACCTGTAGGATGGCTATGCCTGTGTGGTAATGGACGTGATCATACCAATACCAATGAAGAGCCTGAAAAGACAATCAGGAAGCAGATGACAGTTGTCTAGTAAAACTGTTGATGCTGTGCCCCATGTCTGGATCTGGGCCAAGTTTTAGATGGGAAACCCATTGCATGAAAGAGATGGTATGTGGCCAGGCAAAAGGACCTGACAACAGCAGGACAAAAAGATACATAAACAATGCCTTAGTGTTTCCGCAAAGGGAACTATGGTGCTCATCTGGGTGATAATACAGAGAGAAAAAGAAAACACCCAGAAATTTCAAGGACACTAGACATGAGCTAGTATTGCTACAGACTCTCTGGGATTCAAGGTGTCACCAGGAATCCTTGGTGAGAGTGGAAAGTAATAAAATTCTCCTAAAAATCTAGCTCTTCTGGGTCTACTGGAGCCCTGTATGTGTTCTGTGGTTATTTGCCTCGCCACTAGTGAATTGTTGGAATGAGAGATGCAAACATTCCATATACTGTTTTGCCTGTAGAATAGAGGGTTTTATTCAGAAACAATTAGATTAAAGCCTCTAAATCTCTTCTCCACACCTTGAGCAACAGTGGAATGTAGAGTAGTATAAAGTATCTGATATTGATAAACTATACATTAGTTGCCCTTATTTCTTTAACTGCTATGTTACATATGAAAACCATAAATAAAATATTGAATATACTAGAGATCACAAACTCAAAGTAATGGTGTTAGCAGAATTTGAAGCCAACCTTTTTACTTACAAAGTGTACTTTTGCTCTGCTGTATCAGCCAGCTTTCCAGTCTCTGGAACATAATACATGACACCCATAATTTAAAGGAAGAGTTATGTAATTTGGCTCACATTTTAAGGGTATTAAGTGCATAGTTAGAAGGAGCCAAAGCAGAGACATCGTGGCAAAGCTGTTTATTTCAGAGCAAGGAAACAATGCCAGAAAGGGAGGAACAATAAATAAAACTCATACTCACGTCTCTATCCCCATCCAAGTGTGTGCTCTTCCATCCCCTGGGTGGTTACCAGTGCCAATCAAGTGGACATTACGCCTCAACTGCCATGTCTTCTAATGTGGATAAGTTCCTCCAAGTAAGATATAATCATATGAAAATTAAGCATGTTATAAGCAACTTAACACTCCATTTACTATTAAACATATTCTATTTTTCCTATTATGTATAAAAGATTCCTTGTGTAAACAAACTGTCTTGTAACAGTGCCTGAGAATGAGCTATATCTTATTGCTTGGAATGAATATAATATCCAAGAGAAAAATGATGAAATAAATAGATGAAGTCTATTTCACTTTGCACAAAAATCTTCAATTATATGAAAAAAACTTAGGCAGAAAATGAGATGGGAAGATTGAAAGTGTATTCAAATAAAATTTTCCATGTATTTTTTAAAATGCTTGAAAATCATTACAGTCCTTGTTTCCTGCAATGCACAAGGATTTTTGACAAGTAATATGTACACTATCTTACCTAGTAAGTTGTGTTGCTTTAAGAAACATTTTAGTTTTTTATCTTGTCTTAATATTAATTTAGTTAATACATATTTGTAGTATATTATGATTACATTCATCATAGGACTTGGTTTACATCCATAGCACATCTTAATTCTTTTGTCAACCCTTCCCTGTCCTTCCTTCCACCCTGCCCCCAGATCTTGGTCAAACTTTCATTAATATTACATGAATTTATCTATGGTAGTCTGTTATCTCATCATAACCTAAACAGTTATAATGCAGGGCTAATGAAATAATCTAATACTTAAAAACCCAGGATCTCAAATCCCATAATGATTTATTTATGAGCCATCTGGTTGGGAAAACATGATAGTATGGTAAAATGTACTCTCTATGCTTGAAAGAAAAGACTACTCAGAAAGAAATAATTAGGTTTTGTGAGCAAAATCTCAAGGCTAGCTGAAGGATTTAAGTAACAGACTTTTCTTGTAATGGAAAAATCACATTAAAACACATTACAGTGCATACAACAGGAAGTTACATTATGGATATATAATAAAATATTATCTTCTCTGTATGCACACACAAATGTTCATATTGCAAACTCGCATCATGGCAAAGGGAGTATTAATGTTACAATACTTTATGAAGAAGATTACAGATGCAGCAGACACAGTGATTCTGTCTTTCTCTTCTGAGATCTGAGTTATAGCAGTGAAATTCAAGGGAGTGCTGTCTTCCGTTTTTGTTATTACTGTCGTTAATCAATTTTACCTCCCTTTCTTACACATGTCTTCCCTGTATGTGCATAAATGTGTACAGGACTATATATAGCAAGGGGGGTGCACAATGGTATGAAATCATTTCAGTTTCTTATCCACAAATTTCTATTTTAATATTGTTTATGTGGTCACAAAATAAATTAAAATTTTCTGTGTATTGCTAAGAACCAATATAACTTGAAATAGCACCTACTATTTCATTTGCTATTAAAGTAGCATAAAACTATTTAATGTTTTTTCTTTGAACTCACTTTTCATTTATTTACTTTCTAATTCAAGTCCTTGTATCTAAGAAGCTAATAACAAGACACCCAATTTTTGTACTTTCATTATTTATAACCAAGACATTCTAATTTTCTTTTTAGTCCGGCATGAAATTCTCACCAATACATTCAAAAAGAAGCTGAAAGTGTATAAATTACAACGAATACAAAGTATTTTTGCAGTAAAAAATGACACTCCTGACAAAGTTAAAAGAGATATGATTTGATCTAAAATGTCCTCCAAAAGTCTCATGGGTTTGCATGATCAGTGGGTCTAACCATTGACGGGTTCAGCATCTGGGTGTTCTGCTAGGAGATACAGTCTGGTCGGAGGCGGCTCAAAGGTGTGACACCGCAGGATGTATTCTTGTCACTGGCTCCTTTCTTCTCCCTGATTTCTGGCTGGCATGGGTTGAGCCATGCCCTTCTATAATGTCATTTCTGCACAGAAGTCAGAAAATTATGAACTGAACCTTGGAGGCAAAATAAGTGTTTCCTTTTATAAATTTTCAGTGTCAGGTGTTTAGTCCCAGTTACAGAAAGTGGACTAATAAAAAAAGTACAGGTGTTATCCAGTCTCTCATGTATAACACAAATCAGGACAACTAAACTGAAATGCAAAATTTGGAAAAGTTTTCAGTCCATTGTACACACAGTTGGATAATAATTAATGATAGGTGTTGCTTAATCAATGATTCTGTATTTTGTAATCTGTTTTCCTCAGAACTCATAGTTAACTCTTGGTCCTCTAAGTCTCTCATTCCTGTTTGTCCAGGCATCAAAGCATCAGAACATCATCACTTTACTCAAGGTCACACCCTTTCAGACTTTATAAAATAAATACATTTTAACTGATATTTATACACATAAAGTTATATGAGTAGGTGTGTGTGAGAGAGAGACTGTGTGTGTGTGTGTAGTATTACCTTATGTGATACCATGATACCTTGGTTCATGAATTTAATTTGTTCCACGATTCTGTGGATGATGGCTGCATTCATTTTCCTTCAGGGAAAATAGCCTGGCTGTGGTCTTTTTGGTCACCCCATGTGAACTTCATTAATAAAAGCAAAATTTTATCAAACACTTCTGTTTGCTTTGAATTAACTGAACTGAATTGAATCGATTGGAATCAAACTGAATCATTCTCAAACAGGACTGTTTGTGAGCAGAGGCATGAGGGTATCATGTTTCTCTGCATGTATACACTATTTACACATTGTACAATTATTGTCAGGCTAGATACATATTTAAGTCACGTTAAACATATCCATATCCTAAAATATTTATCTTGTCTTTCAGAACAAATTTTAAAACTGTTTTTTTCTAAGTCTGTGAAATACACAGTACACTATTGTTTCTTATTGTCACTTGTTCAAGATAAGAATTCCAATCCCATTCATTCCTACTCATTGCTATTGAGATGATAAAACTTCAAATTTAAACACTGGGAGGACTACACATATGCCTCCCTGAAATCTGTAGGACTATTTGATAATTATGTTACTTTATTTATATGATTTTGTGGATTCAAAATCTGAACGAAAGATTTATATATGCAAAGAAAATAGATCTATAGTTTGTAATTGATTTTTCCGTTTTCTGGTAATAGTCTTAGGCACCATTTAAACACTAGGATCATAAATTAAGTGATCTCTTTGTTAATATCATAAAAACATTCCAAATGTACTATTTTCATAAAGCTATTCTTGTATCTCAATCTAACCTAGTTGATAAATTTCAGTATTTCCTATGAGATAATAATAATAGAACAAATTCACACAAACCTCTCTCTCCAGCAATGATTTCCTATGTTTTCTACCATACATTGGCTTGTCTCTTTAGCTTTACATAAATGAAACGTTCTTGGAGAGATCCTTTAGTATAAAGCTAAATTATACACATATTATAGAATTGAAACAGATAAAAAAGTAATAAAATTATAATGAGATATTATAAGAGAAATATTTCTGGGATAGCAGGGTAAAACTTAAAGATATTGCTACCACTGAAAAACAATGAGAACATTGGAAAATGTCAAAGTTAAGATTTTTGGTGTCAATATTGCAGTTAGAAATAACTTATTCAAAGACCTTCTGTATTTCAAAAGTACCAAACATTGAAAAGAAAAGCTAAAAGTTAGAAAATAATTGTAATGTGCTCAACATTACATTTAGATTGGCGTAAAAACAAAAGCAGTGAACTTGAAGATAAGTTCAAGAAATTCATCAGACTAAGGAATATAAAGAAAGCAAATGCGAAAAATGTGGACAGAATTCCAGAGACTTGTGGAATGGCTTTGTGTATCAAGATATCTCTAATAGAATTGTCACAGAAAAGGTTGGAAAAACAAACAGCAGAAAAAAAATTTCAATTAATAATTACTGACATGTTTCCAAATTTAGTAAAAAGACATTAATCCCAACATTGTAGAAGGTCACCAAACTTCAAGTAAAATAAACTGAGAGCACCAAACTATAATCAAACTGACAAAGATAAAAGTCAAAGAACTTTTACAACAATATAAAGCCTTGAATCATGTATATTTTTCCTATTAATAGCGATTTTTCCTATTTGTACCAATTTTAATATTACATGTCTCTGACTTCTGGATTCCATAGTTTCTAAAGAAAAGGCTGTTAAGACAGATTTCTCTATCCTGAAAATCTACCCTTGATGATTCAAAGGGAAAATAAATCATTTTAGATAAAACAGAAACCTGAAGAACTAATTTTTACTAGGATTTCCTATGGAAAGTATTTAACAAGCCATTCAGCTTGCAATGAAAAATGATAGAAAATAATTTGGTTCTACAGGAAGAATTGAATAGGTATCCTAATACATCCTTAATGTATACTGGCATGTATGTATACATATATGGCAGTATAAATGCTTTCTTTTAACTATGTTCTTCTACTATCCTATGTAAAATATAACTGAATGAAATAATAATTATAAAATTATTATTTCCAAGTATTTCCAAATCAATATTGCCAGGTATGGTGGCCCGCTCCTGTAATCCCAGCACTCAGGAGGTTGTACCAGGAGAATCACTTAAATTCCGAGGCCAGCCTAGACTACAAAGTAAGTTCAAAGCCAGCCTGAACTCCATAGTGAAACTCTGTCTCAAAAGGATAAAAGATAAAGTAAGGTAAAGTTATATTGAAATAGCTATTATATGCAAATATGTGATTTTCATAACAACAATAGCACACAGTGACAAAGACTGATTAGAGCTATATTGGAGTATACAACTTTCACAGTATTGAAATCAAATTGGTATTAATCAGAAGTAGATTATTTTTGGTTAAAATGTTAATTATACTCCTGAGTACATAAAAATAAAATAATTCAAATATTATTTTTAAAAAAGTAACAAAGGAATTACAATGGTTTACTAGAAACTATATTTACCACAAATAAGACATTAATATAGTAGTATGAGAACACCAAAAATAAGACACAGAAACATAGGAAAGAATCAAAAAATAGAAATTCTGTCATTTCAGTTATTAGGATAAATGTAAATGAACTAAACACCCCCCCAAAACCACAGCTTAATAGAATAGATTTAGAATCATTTTAGTGTATGTATGCTAGCTACAACAGTGTGTTTTAACCCAAAGACACAGATAATGCAGAATGTATTTCAGGTTAAAAAATAGCTAAGTGGGTAGGGATATTTGCAACAAAGGTAAAGACCAAAGTCAGCACTTGTCCCAAAACAATAACATTTTATAAGCGGTTACATCAGAAAATTTTTATTATCAGAAACATATGTGAAACTCTCAAACGTCCCACCAAATACATAAAACAAAAACGTACAGCTGCAAATGGACCATTCACCCTTATTTGAAGACCCCGATGCCCTACTTGCAGAATCAATAGAGCTATGCAGAAATTGAACAGAGAAATAAGAAACACGAACACTAGAAACTGTTTAGACAGAACGAACATCTAAGGAACACCTCATTCCACAGGTTGTTTTCAGGTTCGGGAAGCAGCGTGATGCCGTGCAGACCACATCCTCGGCCAGGGGCGGGAGGCTATGGCACCTGTGCGCCACCTGGGCTTGGCGTCCCTCTGTCAGCACGGGAACGATGGCGTCTCCAGCAGCTGAGCATCAGGTAACAGGTGGGGTTTTTTTTCTAAACTTAACCTTCCTTATTCAGGTTTAATCGGGCTATTGATACTTTGCAATTAACAAGCGGGAACTGGGTTGCCGTTGGGGCACTGTTTCTAGAAGCTTCACCATCTCTGTCTAGACCATAAAACCAGGCCCCATAAATTTAAGAAAAAATGAAATAATATGAAATACCTGCTCTCACCCCAAAGGAGTTAACTCAGAAACTGGTTTCAAAGGAAATTCACAGAATAAAAGTGTACATGCAGTTTATAAAATCAAAACGGGCAAATCTAATGGCACATTCTAAATGATAGAAATTACAAAGGAAATCAGATGACTGAAAACTGACTGAAAATGAAAAATAAGGTAAAGAAGTGGCATAATAAAAATTATTTCCTGAAAGCATAAAATGCTTCCAAGGGATACAATATGCGTAAATTTGTCAGGAATTGTGGATTATTTGTTAATGTTTTGTTTAAATCTGTGCATGGCTTTATTCTGCATTTGGACTTTGGCATAAATAACATTATTATTACAAATGTAGTCACTGTAAATAAAACACATGCAGTTAAGTTCCCTGTTTTCGGGATCTCTGCAATCATGAGGCCAGCTATGACTGATGGCCTGCTGACTTGGATATGGTTTCTCATGTATATATTTGTTGACAGAATTTCACATCTTACTTGCTGGCATGAGGCCCTTTGATGGCTATCAGCAGGCTGTCAGGTCTTGGTGGTTGCCTGTAGACTTTGCCATGTGAGATTCCCCAAGTGTTTGCTTGTCTCCATCTGTCTCGCAAAGGTATGGCGCTACACTCTTATCTAGTGTAATCTCCTAAGAGGTGAGACTGAAACACACAGTGTATGTTTAAAGACAATTCCTCACAAAACAACACAGCACATTAATCCTTCTCAAAATACTCTTGTTTCAAACACGCCTATCTCATCATTCTTGTCATTTTCTGAAGCAATTCTGAAAGTTCTTCTTAGTGCTATTTTTTGTTGTATTGTTGTGGCTGTCTGGTAATTCTGGATTAGTTCGAAATGTTTAATTTTCTTGGCCATTTTGACTTTGGGGGAGAGCCAGAAATTGTCTGGTGCCAGAACTGGGCGCTCTGGTAGATGAGAATGCATCGTCACATTTTTACAAACCTACCTTTCCATTGGGTGGCATGTAGTCACAACATTTACTGATTATTTCATCATACATCGTAAAGATGTTAACAAAAAACACTTCCAGAACTGCTTCAGAAAGCGCAAAGTTATGTGGTGTGTGTGTTCAAAGGGAGGGAATATTTTTGAGGGAGGTTAGTGATAATGTGCCTTTTATGCAACAATAATTTTTACAAAATTACTCACATTGTATTTTTCCATCTTATCTTCCACACATAATGGTAATAATTAATGAACTTTGACACATACTGTTGATTAAAAGAAAATCACACATCCTGCCCTTGGACAAAAGGAAAATGATCATGCAAGGATCTGACACAACTGAGAGGTCATCTCTGACAGTGACCTTAAGTTGTCCCACTGATGTAGGGAAAATCCAAAGCTATTTACAAATACATCTTTTGTTCTTCAAGTTTGAACCTCACTGAGGGAACTACTCAGAGCTAATATAGTTTATCTTAAAGTATAAATGAAGAAAAAAATGTTATGATAGTCAATGACAGAATAATTAAACAAATTCAAAAGAATATTTGGAAAACTAAACAGTAATTAGTCAAGTACGTTAATAGCTGAGCGGGAGAAAACATGTCTATTTGTCTTAGCCCTAGTTGATTTTTTGCCCAGAGGGGACGAAGGATTGCTTCTCTTAAATATGCCTCATGGGTAAATAAATTGGTGAACAAAAATGATGAGGAAAAAAGATGCATTAAATTTTCGAGTGAATATCTTAGGATTTAGCAAAGACTTAAAGTATAAATTACAGGGCAAATTAGGATAGAAGCTATTCTACAATAATAAATGTGAAAGTTTACAGTAATACACATACATTTTATAATAATGTCAAAGATGGAAGTTAGAACTGCAGATAATCTCCAAAAGTGAAGCGCTCTCAGAATATACATAAGGGTTCTGGAGGATGAAAGAAAGACGGTACCCTCTGTGCTGCTCTCTTGGTCCATAATCACCACGCAGCTCATGAAAGAGGGAAAAGCTGCTTCATCAAACGGAAAATCCCTGAGGTCCCTCACCTTCTGTGCCAGGCTAAGAGGTCCTGAAAAAGGTGACTGGTTCTGGCTTCAAACTCAGTCGACCATTCATGAAAGTGTGTGTGTGAAAATTTCTTATAAACATGGAAAATATTTTGAATTATAGGATAATTTAAGATGTTATAAAATTCATGAGATTGTCTGCATTCAATCAATTGATGGAAAATTCTTATAAACAGAAAACTATGTTGATTTGGAGGACCATTTAATGTTAGATTTTTTTATGTAAAAGTGACTTTTTATGTAAGTTGAATCAGTCATTCATTAAGGATTCTTAAAAGTCTTTATGCATTTATAGACTTATAAATAGAGTAAGACATAAACTGAACTTTAAATTTTAAGGAAGAGTGGTTTTAAAGAAGAATGGTTTGAATATAAATTTAATCAAGTTAATTTAAATAACAATAAAACTCAAAGTAGGCTTTTATTCTGAGACAGTAGCTTACAATGTTGAATTAAGAACAGATGGACTGCACAGAGAAACTTTGCCTCAAAAAAAAGAAAGAAACAATGAAATAAATAGAAAAAAGAAAGAATCAATATCAATGTATCAGTTGTTTGTTAGCTAAGATTTTTTTTGAAAATTATGATTCCCATATCCCAAGATTTAAGTTTCTCATTGCGTTAATGCCATAATTTACTGGAATATCTTCTTAAACTTACAGTTATTATAAATAAAAGTAATGTGGCACCAACTGCCTTAACATCTCATATCAGAAATGAATAATTTCCTAGGTAAAAACATGAGACTTACTAACACCCCCCACCTATTTTTGACTCAGTAATTATTATTCTTGCATGTTCTATCCTTTGCTTAACACCCTATCAACAACAAAAATATTGCACTTATCAAATTCTGTATTTGATGTGATTCTTAACTGCAATTGAATGGATGGAGATTAATGTAGAATGATTAAAGCAAAGTAAGAGTTGGGTGATAGCAGGAAACTGAAAGGCCCACGGTTAAAACTGCTTCGTGGACAATCAGATACTAAAGCTCTGGTGATATGAAGGGAACTTTACTTTTCATATTTAATATGGTCCTTACACCATGCAAAAAAAACTACCTTCTCATGAAAGCAAATTCACCCTACACTAGTTTAACCATTGGATACATAACACATTACTTCTATGTGAAAATATAAAGGATAAAGCTACAAGGGACTGGCATTAGTTTAGCAGCTTAAAATACCATGGCCAACAGTTTTTGTGTGCTCTTCAATTTCTCTTCCTTCCTTGATATGGTAGCCAAGCTTTAGTTATCTTCTATACACTACTATGAGAATGTAAGTCAGTACCGAATTGTTGGAGGGGCTTTGGCAGCCTTGGCACAAATTACAAATGCACATCTCCTTTAACAAGTAGTTTCACTTTGGAGAATTTATCCTGCAGATCACATTTGCTCATTTGAGAAGCTCTGCAGATGTGGGGATATATCTATGTGTGTTTTTATGTGATGTTATTAATTACATTAGTGTACATAATGGCAAGATATTCAAAACCATTAAAATGTTTATCAATAAATGAGAAAAGATCATCTCTATATACTAAGAAAGAAGAATAAGAAAATGAAGGTGTCCGCTGAGCTGAAATGAGTTCTATTAGCAAGAATTGAAAAGCTTTCTGAGAAAGCTCCTATCATAGACACATTAACACTTAGTTGGCTACAGCTATGTCTCACAGCTTTACATAATGATAAAGGGCATCACGGAATGAGCTTCTTGGTCTTGTTAAAGGAAGAGATGCTTGGAAATTAGCATTCATTAACCAACCATGTGTTTTTAGGTTCAGAGGCTTTTCTGAAAGTATGATAGGTGACATTGACCTAGATGTCGACAATCATATCACAGTTGGGAAAATGAGTGAAAGGAGAAATTCCTCCTTAAAAGGTTAACAGAAAAAGGATGATGACTGGTCAAAGTTGGTTCATTTGTCTAACTCTGAACCTATTACTACACTCAGAATTATGAGGTGCTCAATTAAGAACCAAGGTAAGATCAGCTCATATAAAAAGATTCCAACTGGAATGGAAGGTGGAATCACCTTATCAAAACTAAGAGGAGAGATACAACATGTATTAGAATTTTTTAAGAAAAATGACCAAAAGTTTAGCAGTTTTAAACACCACTTACTTATTGTTTCATAGTTCTTGGGATCAAGGAGTTCAGGCCCTTCCTTTTGACAGGATCACCTATGGTGGCAAATGCGGCATTGTCTGGGCCTATGCTGTCATCTGAAGTTCAGGGTCCTCTGTCAAACTCCTGATTTCCCATAGAATTCACTTGTAGCTGTATAAGTAATGATAACTTGTTGCTTCAGCAAGACAGGTATGTCTTAGATATTTCGAACCAGAATAATCTCCTCCATGACTAACTCAAAATTGATCTTAGTTACATCTCCAAAACAGGGACGTTAACTACAACGGCAATGTGTCTTCACCTTAACCCCATTAGGTTGGCCTCAGTGGGAGTGGTCTTTATCTTCATAGTAGCTGCAATCATCAAGAGACAGCAAAGGGTTATGCAGGGCGTACGTATACCGAGGGACGGGAGTGCGCACAGGGCCTCCCTGTGAAAATTAATGAATTAGCAAAGAACATCAATGAGAAAGACGGACTTTGATATCTATCAGTTTAAGTTGAGTTTCCCAACATTTTTAAGCTGAAATCACATGGTGATAGACTGTCTTTCACCATGTATGGTTGCAGGCATTTGTGTGTGGGGTTGGTAATCGAACTGAGGGCTTTATTAATGCTGGGCAATCAGCCCTCTCTTCATCATTTTAAGATGCCAGAAATGTTTTTGATTCCCCAGAGAACAATTTTCACAGTGATGTACTTATTTCCTATAAGTCTAAAAAGTGGAAAAAGTGAAAGAAAAGTTGGTCGGTTTTTACATGGTATGTTCTTCTTAAATGGCATTTCTAATGTTGATTAAACAGATTTTATAATTAGCAACAGTCTATTTGTGACTACAAGAAAGCAAAATTGTCACAGTGGTATAATTTCAATGTGAGATAAAGAAGCTACTGTGATTAAATATATTTTATTTTATCAGGAATCAGTTCAGAAATAATGCATATGGTGGAAAATATTAGAATTTAAAAAGAACATATTTTTAAATTTAACCCTCTTAGCATAGTCTAAGACTATTCAAATTTATTTTGAAATCAGCATTGTTAAAATAAGCACTGAAGTTTGAAAATATTTATTAGACAAGAACATATCATGTTAAAAATACAGACAAAAATGTACATACGTTTTCCCAAAGAAGAATTTTTAATTATAGTTGTATACCCACAAGAAATTTGGGAAGAGAACAAAAATCCTACATTTATTCCAAAAATAGGAATTATATCTTATCAAAATGTTGAAAATATACCAATTACTGGACATTAGTTCTTCTGTGATATAAGTCAATTGCTTAAAAAATATCATGGTAGACCTTCTTTGAATAACTTTAGTTTGAATTGCCTCATATTGCTTGAAAATCATCTCTGACATCCCAATAGCAATTTGCATATGATTAATGGTAGTGGTTTTGCATTTCATTCTGAACACTTGTTTTTAACTTGTCACGTGCTTCTCTGACAAAACTCTGCATGACATGCAGTAGAGATGCAGCAGCAACATTGTCACAGGAAGGGAATCCTTTGACATGACCAGGGCCAGTTAATAATGCTAAGGCCCCGGTCACAGCAACATTTTTTTATGAAATGAATTACCAAAAGAAAAAATAGAAGTGTTGTAAGTTTCTAGTTGACAAAGTCATTTAAAAGTATTAAAAGATAATCTGAACCTTTGAAAATGAAAAGCACCCTCCACAAAAAGTAGACTTTCTCAAACAGTTAATATCAAGCAGAATTCATGAGAGTGTAATCCTTTGTTGCTGTATCAGAGCGTTTATCTCCTTTCATTTCCAGTCTTACTCCTTTAACTGATGTAGGATTTACATATGTTTCTTAGCTCAAATGTGTCTTTAAAAAGGCTTGAGAATGATCCTCAGACATCTGTCTCTGGAACACTTAAGGAGCTAGCTACTCAAAATAGGCACTTTTTTCATCATAATATATCACTGACTCTCAGGAGTACCATGAACTATTGAGGAATAATTTAACAGCAAAATACGTTATTATAGAGGTGAGTCCCTTGTGCCAAGTGTATGGAGGCAATTGAACACATATCCAGGAACTTTGGAGAACTGCATTCCTATTTTTCATTTTCATACCTATGGAGAAGCATATAGAACTTTCTGGAAAAAGAAATAGAGAAAGGAGAGTGGGGAATTGAATCAAAAATCTAAAATGCTGACTTGTATCAAACTGATGGTTTCTTTATCAGGCTGACTAGCTGGAAGTCCGAGAGATGGAGGGGAACTGCAAAAACACAGATTTAAAATTCATGCAGAATTTCTTTTTAAATAATTACTAATTCAAGTAGAGAAAATAATTGTTGTACTATTTAGTTTGGGGACCTAAGTCTCAAGTCTAGATATAAAGCAGATATATTTTCCTACATTGGTGATAAAACCCCAAATCTGCTAGCTCTTGTATTCAATTCCTATCACTACTCTAACCAATTATCAAAAACCTAGCATCTGCAAACATCTACTCATCACAGTTCTGCGGGTACAATGCGTACTGCACTGTGTACTCCTTACACTCAGTGTCTCACCCTGCAAAAAGTCCTGTATAAGATGAATTTGGAGCCTGGGGACCCTGTGGAAAAAATAATCTGCTTCCAAGTTTACTCTGACTTTTGGCAAAATCCCGAGGCTTCCTACTGCAGAACCAAGGTTTTTACGTCCTTGCTGGTTTCCATTCAGGACTCCGGAAGGCTGCACCCTCTCTAGCTTTAGCCCAGCTGAGGTGAACCAAGTGCTTTCTGAGCAGGAACTGAAAGCCACACATGACTCCATCAGATCTATCTAAACAATCTCAGTGTCTTAGGATGACTGTGACATATGACAACTCAGTCATGGAGGCGATATCTCTTCATACCCATGGATTCTTGGGATTGAGACTGAAGATACAGTTTTATGTAAGGAATCTCTTTTCAAAATGGATGTGGCAAGCTGCATCACCCCTTAGTCCTTACACAGCATTTTCCTCCCATTCTCCAGGGCCAGAGACACTGTACCAGCTGAGTCACTTACCTTCACTGTCCCAGCGTCTTTATAGAAAGTTTTATCTGTTTAAAAGTTTTGTCATGAGAACATCCAGAGTCCATCTCCAATCATTGGTGGAATCTTAATTATTTTGTTGGATAATGAGTATTCCAGCAAAAAAATCTCACTCTGTAATCTTCCCCACCTGTTAGGGCATCAGCTGTCTTCCAAGGGTTCCGCTGGAAACACTCTGTGAAGGAGACGTTGACACAAAGAATCCCCTGGGGAGTTCCTAAGTCACACACCTGTGAGGAAGTGAAAATGAACTCAGCAAAGGGAAAATCCGTGTTGCAGTGCTGTAGCAAATGTGATCCTGGTTTATCCCAGAATCCTCAGGGCATGGGGACTGGGGCTTTTATGTCCAAATAGCCAATCCTGGCAAGCCATCTCCTGTATACAGGAGCATTTTTCAGTCATATATTATCCATCCATGGTGACTGACAAGCAGTATCTTCTGCTAATAATCACTACCTTATGTATGCATTTGAAAGGGGCAATTATCTTTGCTTCCTTAGATGATTTTTGAGTTCTATCCCAAACTGTGTATGATGGATCAAAAACAAAGCATACTTGCTTAGTATTCTTACTTTATAAGAGAGCAATAGTGCATCACACTTGATTACTATCAAGTGTGCAAATGATGAAAGGTATTCTAATATCATAAAATTATATCCTTCCTGGTGAGAATCTTGGCATTCAAATATTCTTTTACCACTAACTGGTAAAATTCTTCTTTCTGATGTCAACTACTAAATTCAATAAATAACACCTTCCGACCAGGTTAAGGTTTTAATTGAAACTTGGTGTAGAGCAATGACTAACAGAAGAGAGACCCTGAGTGCTAGAGACTGAATGTCACACTTTTCTCTTCAGTGTGGCCTTGAACAGGTCAACAAATATCATCAGATTATTTTAATTTGGAACACTCATCTTTAATGTTCTTTACAAGCTGGAAACCATAAGCTAAGTAGCTGATTTTATTCTCTTTGTGAAAAATTCTCCTCCTTTGAGCTCGCATTTACCAAACTGTTTCCCCATTTGGCATCTTCAACACTTGAGCAGCACTAACTTAAAATGTAAGGCCACCCCCATACAATCTGTTCTGCTCTGCCAAGCTGTCCACTCCTCGCTCTGCTTCTGAGTGTGTACGTGTGTGTGCACACGTGTGTGTGCACTCATTTGCATATCCTGCAAATAAAAATCTACAGCATTTTTTTCTTTTTAAAAGTTCTTTTCTAATTCTGTTTTTGACTGGCACACAATAATTGAATGTGGTGTTTAGATCCATGTGTACATTGTGTCATAATGGAATCAGGATAACTAGCTTTTCCATCACCTTAAACATTTATCATTTCTTTACAGTGAGAATATTGAAGATATTTCTGCGCTCGATACTTTGGAATACACGGTAGATTACCGCCAATTCCATTACCCCACCGTGCAATGCCACACCAGAGCCTGTTCCTCCTGCCTCACTGCACTGTAGGAGCCATTCACCAGCCCCTCCCTGTGAGCCCCTCTCTGCCACCATCCTCAGCTCCTGGTAATCGGCATTCTTTTCTCAAGTCCTGAAAAATCAGCTTTTTCAGTTTTCACATATAAGTGAGATCACAGCATTTCTCCTTTTAGTTGTCTGTGTGGAAACCTACGACCTCAAGTAACCATGGAAAGTTTAGAACTCTGAAAGGAGAAGACCTGGGAGAGGAAAACAAAAGGATATTTTTTAAATTACACAGGCAGAAAGGTTTTACTTTTCTAACGTGGATCGCTGAAATTCCAAGAATTTGACTCATCTGTACGACTGTGACTAATTCTGAGGAGATGTTCTGGCTCCCACAGGAACAGGCAGCCCATGCTGCACCGCCAGAGCCCAGGCACGGAGCTGGCCACGCTCCTCCCGGAGGGGGGCGTTAGTGCCGCATCGCTCCGTGCTCTTCTCCCTCTCATTTTTTGCTTTTCAAAAAATTTTTCTAACAATTAACAAATAAAAAGTAAAATAAATAAATAGATAAAATTTTAAAAAGAAAGAAACAAAGAAAAACATTTGGTGAGGAAGACATTACCACACCACTTAGACATACACACTGGACATTATTCTGGGTGCTTCCACAAATGTGATGCTACGTCATCCGCTCAAATTTTAGATGTTCATGTTACCAAATTAAGGCACCTCTTAAGACATCATTCATTTAATTTAGAACTTTTCTTATTGCTTCAAAGGAAAAACGTTCTGTGATTAAAAAAAAATTACACTAAGGAATGTGACATTTTTATTACAGAGTTGGGAGGAAAATATTTAAACCTTTGGAGAAGATTCTTTTCACTACGTATGTGTGAGGTGAACATCAGGTTTTGTTATACGTATTTGCTGTGAAAAGAGCACCATAGTCAGATAAATTAACATGTGCACAATTCACATAGTGACCTTCACATGTGTCTAGTAAAGGTAGTTAAAAGCTCTTCGTTCAGCAGACTTTCAGTATACAATAGAATTGTAACTGTTGTCTTTATATCGTCCATTAAAGCACTACTACTCATCTACCATCACTGCAATTTGTTGTACTTTGAGCCATATTTGCTATTGCCCTACCCTGATCATCACTGTTCCATTCTTACATGGATTTGGTATTTTCAAGATTTCACATATAAGTGAGGATACTTTGTATATATTGGTGGCCGCACCAATATATATTCCCACCTAAAGTAGAGTGGCTTGTCTCACTCTAAACATTCTTCTGGGTTCATCCATGGTTTTACAAATGAAAAGGCTGAATAAAATTCCATTGTCTAATGAATCACATTTTCTTCATTGACTTACCTGTCAACAGAAACTTGAGTTATTTCTGTATCTTGACTTTTCTGAATAGTATTGCCATGAATGTGAGAGTACAGACATCTTTATGATGTGATGATTTCATTGCCTTAAGGTGGTTCCAAGAAAGGGGATCACTGGGCATGGGGTACCTCTATGTTAGTTTTGTAAGGAACTCAATGTTGTTTCTACAATGGCTGTACCAATGTATATCCCCAGAAAAATGGTATAAATGGTTCCTTTTCTCCGCACTCCCCAACACTATGAGTTATGGTGGTAAGCCCGGACCCATGGACTTTCCCTAAGGAAACAAAGATCCCCTTCCTTGGAAAAGGAACAGCTCCATCAGGGCCAATCTTATCTTCTGGACTGGCAAATGGAATTGTGAATCACAATGCAGGAAGCAGTGTGTGCTCTTCATCCTCGCCATATGCCCTGCAGCATAATTGCAGAGAGTAAGGGATAGAGGGTTGAGCACACCACACATGCCAAAAAGCAAGCATGAGTTGAGGACAGGTGCTGAAATTGTTAGAAGGATGCAAGTTTTCTATCTTACTTTGACTGCCTGAAAGGAAATAAACTGAGAACTGGAAGAGGCCGCTCTTCGGAGAAGAAATTTGAGATGAGAAATACAATAAGCATAACTGAATCCTGGTTATCTACCATACACATCATACATGATTTTTACATGAACAGATAAGCACATAACTAAACAAATATGCAAAATTCTGAGCTTCAGGCGCTGAGCTTACAGGGGGTCAAGTGGAGGCAGAGAACCTGATAGCAGGAACATCAGTCTTCTAGGTAAAGAAATTACCTTCCTGCTAGCAGAGTATGAAATCTTAGAAGCTCCACTCTTGTCTTGGTTACTTTTCTTTTGTTACTGATACAAAATATATGACACCCAAAATGAAGGAAGGAAAGGTTTATTTAGCTCACTGTTTGTGGAGGTTTCAGTCCATAATCAGCTGGTTTCAAGGCAGGGTGGCATGGCACAGGGGCAGCACTTCAAGGTGGCAGCCAGAGCAAAAGAGGAGAATAAGCCTCTTCTGCCTTATATTGTACACAGGCCACCCCTGCTCCAGGGCAGGTGTAGCACTCACAAAATCTCTGTGCCCTCCTCTTGCACAGGATGAGGATATTTACAAAGTAAGGATCTTGGCTCCCTGCTGAGTCTCTCAGTTAAACCTCTGAACTTCTCAAGTTGACACAATGTATCAACCATAAAACTATATAAGAGGATACATTCCAAGTTCTTATGCTAATTACTTGGTCAACATAATGTTTTGTTTAGTATCATGTAGACACATGCAGACACACATATTTCCTGTTTATTTTACCAAAAATGCTGAATGTGAGGCATTTTCTTACCAATAAAGTTATAGTATCATAACATTTTGAAATTCATAAAATAGTAGCATAGGTATATAATGAGGGGCAGGAAGATGATCTTGCTTATTTACCAAAGCAAGATAATAAAAATTAAATTAAAACAACTCTGTTTTCTTTGCTTTAATCTATGTAGCAGTTTACCAAAATTTTACGGAAAGCAAGAATATCTTGAAAAAATAAAAATTTTGTATAATTATGCCTGCTTAGTACCACCACTATGTTTATATTGAAGTAATAGATTTTCATAAATCTTGCAGTGAATGTAGGCTGTGCAAAATTACCAGTACTGAGAGAGAACACATTTTTGCCTCAAAGAAAAAGTATTATTTCCTCATTAATTATTTGTCTTCCTCTCTAATCCAGTACCCCCAACATCAGTGGTGCTTAACCATTAATAGAAAAAGTGTGCTTACAAGAAGCTTTCTGTCAGTCATACCCAAGGGTGACTGAAACACTGGTTCACTGGAATGAAGAGACCTGGCATCCGTCACTGACCACTGGACTGGCCTCACTGGGCATCGAGTGCTGGACACCATGCCATCCCTGGCCCTAGAAGTCTTTGATGTACATGCTATGTCACCTCCGGGCACTTGGCTGTGCCTTATTGTCAATTATCTTGCCTCTGATTTAATGTACTGCTAAATAACAATTCCCTAAAGACCAGTTGCCTGCATTTTGACTTTTGTGTTTTCCATCTTTTTTCTTTCTTTAGTATTATTGGGGAATAATTGACAAAAAATGTGTACAGGTTGATGTTTTGACATAGTATACATCCTGAGATAATCGCGACACTCAAGCCAACTAATGCATCCACCACCTCACACTGCTACCATTGTGTGTGCGTGGGCGTGATGAGGATGCTCGGTATCTACACATGATGACAACTCTCAGCATCTCTTCTCTTAGCAAACTGCAACATGCAACACAGTACTGTTTGGTTTGGTAGTGTGTCCAAGATTGAAGCCCTGTACCAGCACGTGGCTGGGCCTCACGTCTTTCTGTCTGAACTCATGGACACTGACCACCCTTCTACTAGTTTATTTCAGTGCTTTATATAAAACAGGTACTGTGCCAGATAATAAGAATTTTAACTATAATAAATGTGGGTGATTTCTGATCTCTGAAGATCATTATCTAAAGGAAACAAAATGTTAAATGAGAAGTCTATTCAATGAGAAGTACAATGAAAAGTGTCTAACATGGGTCCATCTTCCATGCTTAGTTTAAAACTGATTCAATAAACTGATCACAACAGGAATCAAGTGGTACAACAGTGTTTTAAAACTTTTTACTATAAAAATGATAGTACAGAATGAAAACTTTAGGAGGAAGAGGAGCTAATACAGATGCACTTCATCTAACAGAAGCAAATTGTGACACAGAATCTCTTGGATGAGTAAAAAAGAACAGATCAAAGACACGAAGTACACCAAGACACTTAACCAAGAGTGGAACTGAAAGTACAGCTTTAACTCACAGGAAGTGAAGGTTATAGAAGAACTGACAGTGTAGTCACAGGACTTGTCAAGATTAATTATTAGCATGTGACTCTTTCAGGGATTCATAGATGGGACAAAAGATTCTGTTGACATTTGATAGAGCATGAAATAGAGACATAACCTTAGAACTTATAGTTCGAAAAGTAACTACTAGAAAAGAATATGTCAGAAATATTGCACATGGAAACCCCATGTAAATGGGTATGAGTCAAGTAGACTCTACTTTTTATTTGATGTGATCCACTATGTTTTTGCTATTAAATTTACATATTATTATAAAGTATGATTATTCACAAATTAAATTATGAGTTGATTACTAAATGCTGGACTAATTTGGAAATAAAAGGAAGCACTTTTGATTACTGATGAAAACACTTCATCTCTTACATTTCACAATGTGTGAAGACACAGGTCAGCAATTTCATGTGAATAATGCAAGACTGAGAGAGAGTGATATCACAACTCTGTCTTCTCTGAATTTATAATCTACACACCCACTTTAAGCTTCTTCCTGCCAAAATGTGCACTTTTCTCACTTGTTTGCACACCAGCCATCAATCATCCTAGTGGTAGTTTTAAAGCTCATTCAGAGTCCGGCTTAAGATCTCTTTAAGGACAGATTGATTACTGAATTCCCTATTAGCATGTGATCCTTTCAAGGTATATGCTACTTTTAAAAAATTCTTTAAGTCTCAAAAGTGTGTTGGATGCCATCTATGTACTAAGCATGTGGTGGATTCTAAACAGAAAATTGAGATTAGTCACTGCTCCTGTAACACGGAACAGGGTGTCTTGCTATGTGAGTAGCACGAAACACTGAGGGAGACAGCAGCACAGGTGGTGGTTATTTTGTTCTCACATGGTTCTTTCCTGAAAAGTTTCAAAGTCTAAAAGCCCCAAAGTACCTATGAGTTAGAAAAACTGCATTTGTTTCTCAAAGAGATAAACCTACTTTTAAGATTCTAATCACACCTGAATTTTATACTCAGATATCATCAAAGTATTTCCAGAATTTTTAATTCATTCCTTCATTCAATGCATTCTCTTGGCATTTTACAGCTCTTAAGCAATTTAAATCTATTCATTATCTTACAAAGGATAAAATATCCCCCCTCCTTTCAGGTTTCATTTTTTAGTTTTGTCAGTTCCCCGTCAGTTTTTGAGGCAGTTTCATATCACCTTTATAGCATTTTCTATTTCCTCCCTTTTTTATCTTTGTACAATGATAAAGTTTACAACTATTTCCCAATATTTTACTAGAAAGCATTCTTCAAAGTAGATATGATCTGGAAAGCAAAAGTGGTTTAGACATATCTTCTCTTTGCCTTTTCCTTGGGAGTGTTTGAGAGGCATTGAAGAAACTATAGACCATTGGGAGCCCAGAAAGATCTTATCTTCAATTAAATATCAAGATATGTGCTATGCAAAAATTACTGTACTAAGATGACAGAACTTTGACATGGATTTGTTAGCTGTATTTGTCAAGATGTCTAAATGAAGCATATTAAAAAACACTTTGAGTGAGAAAATTTAATATCTCAACATCCAGGTTGTGTGAAAACTAAAATGTAAAGACTACCTATATGTAGACAATGAACACATTCATTAACTGGCAAAATTCTGGCCCTCGGGGAAGAGAAGGACCCGAGAAGTCAGCATTTGTGTATTTTTTGGATTTTCCAATTTTCCCTTCTTAGCCATTACTTTCATTTGTCCTATTTCCTTGCTTGCTTGCACTTTTTGGTATCATATATTCTGCTTTTCTTTCTTTTTATAGCACCAATAAATAGTTTTTATATTCCTTATGAAACAGTTCAGAATACCTACCTTTCCATCATCAAACAAAGAAATTAATCTCTTGTTATGAAATATCAATAATTTTCATTGCCCACTATAACATTTAATTTTTGGTACTATCTCATATCCAGAAAATTTAAATTATGCCTGGTGGCATATGGACATATGCTCTTTGAAATTATTCTGTGTGTAGCTACCAAATATGAACAAATAATGATTTTTTAACCCAACTTTCCATTTGCTTTGATAGAAAGCAATTATTTTTTTAAAAATACAAGGAAACAATGTAACATGGGGCTCATTTTGGGGTCTAATTGTCTAATTATAAACCCATTCATTCATGTATTTATGAATCAGTAATTTTCCAAGCTCTTGCATTATTCATCTCTTTTAAGTTTACAAAAATATGAGATATCATATTCTCCAGAATTCTGATTAAAAGTAAGAGAAAAAGATACCATTTGAGGAATTCAATTCATCAAATTGTTAGGAATCGTGAAGAACAAATTCGAGGACTAAGTTTTCAAAAATAATTCCTCAAATTATGAACAGAAATCACTGGTGAAGAAATAACTAATATAGCCAACTATAGTAAGCTGTAACATATATATCAGCAAATCCACGTATAGGAATTGTTCTCTTTGCCAGAATCTACCCAGATCATCACTTAAATCCTTAACTTCTGTACCAAGAACTTGACTCTGAAGTTTTAATATTGGCAATGCATCTGCACTCTGAGAGTGACCTCTACAGTTCCTTTGCCCGCCACTGTGCAGTCAAAATCTTGCACAGGTAGGTTGATTGCAAGAATATAAAATAAACGCATTTGTTCTAACTGAAAGAGAGATTGGATGAGGAGCATCACACAAGCGTCTTCTAACACTTCCAGCCACTCTACAGAAACACAGACATTGTTTATCACACAATCTTGGAGGAGAGGATTTCTTCATTGCAAAAAAAGTAGAAGCTAGATGATTGAACTGTGTGTTCCATGCATGGATTGCATTCTCATTCACATCTTTGCTAGCTTTTAAATCCAAGTTCAATCTGACCTAACAGTTTATACTATTAATCAGCACCTCTGTTATTTATGTGATCTTTGATCTGTTAACCAGCGTGTCTCAAAATCCTTGAGGTTCTCAGGAACTTCAGTTGTGTCTGCCAAGTCAAATACATTGTCATAGCAGTACTTATTTCTCAAACTCATGCATTCTGGCAAAATGAAATCAAGGTGGACAACTCTACACCTCGAGATGGAAGAATTAATCTGAATCAATTATCATTTTGTTCTCTACCCTGTTTCTCTCTGAAGGAAAAATTTTCATTTAAATATGCCCTTGGTGAAGCAGAAAAGTTGTGAATTCAAATAAATCTCACTCGAGAATGCACAGTTTTTAATATTCTTAATGTAGAAACAGGAAGTTGGCCTGAAGCTCCTCTGTTGCTTACCAAAGGCTACCTCTGGGCAAAGAACATGAATAATTAAATTTTAGGCTGAACTAGGTTTTCTTTTTTCTCATGAAATATAATTTTCCTTGAAAACCGTGAACAGCAAGCTACAACTATTAATATTTGAGAACTTTAAAATAGAGATTTTCTCAATAATTAATGAACACCTTGGTCACTTCAAGAAAAACTCAGGATTCTTTTATTGTCAATGAAAACATTCAAGTGGAATGTTTCTGAAAATTTAAACACACCACTGTGAAGGAGCTGCTTCCTAGTGTTTAGAAAACTTCTCTGATGAGATACTTTGTTTTTCTGGGTTTGTGTTTTCATTTTCACTTTTATTAGCAAATATTTGTGGTGCATAATGATTACATTCACTGTAAGGCATCAGACATATACATAACACATCTCGATTCTTTTTTATTCTTCCCTCCACCTCTGTTTTATTTTTCCAGGATCAGATTCATGTATTCATCTTGTAAGACTTTACAATGTTCATTATTATACAAACAGAATGTTGATTTTGTGTAATGAAGTGTGTCAACATTTGAGGATCTTTATAGCTCAGTCAACCAATAGTTTGAGCGTGACCAGCTCTGGAACAAAACACATCCGTAAAATAGTCAAGGTGTAAGGTAAGCCTTCTGATTTTCTTTTAACTTGAGTGACAAAAATGGCATTGACATGATTTTAGAGTCTACCTCTAAAGTTAACTTTAAGAAGAAGTTCCCATTATCAAGTTTTGATGGGATAGAAAAACATCACATGCGCAAGGCCGTGAAATGCTCTTTTGTGTTCCAAGTACAAATCAAGGTAAGACTGTATTTTCTTTGTATGTCTCAATACATATAATAAAAAAGAAGTGCAGAACATACAAGAATCGTGTCATCTTTCACTAAGCTAGATGAAGAGGTTTGCAAAATGTATCATAATGCCACCTCTCTCATTTTACAAAGTTATATGATTATTTTAATCATAATTTAATATGATTAAATAATGATTTAAATAATATGATTTAATATTATTTAATAATATGATTTAAATATTAAAATATTTTAATCATATATTTTAATCATAAAATATTTTAATCATATTTTAGTATGATTTTAATATGATTAAATATATGATTAAAATAATAGATTTTATCACAAATTAAAATCTATGATTTTAATCATATATTTAATCTTATTAAATATATGATAATTAAATGATTAAATAATCATTTTATCACAGATTTTAACCTGTGATAAAATCTATGATTTTAATCATATATTTAATCATATAGTTTAGTATAAACTAAGACTATTGAATTTTTGACTTTCAAAAGTTAACTAATAGATATTATGAAAAGTTCACATTTAAAGTTAAAATGTGGTAAATATTGATCCATATGTCCCATATATGCAAAAGATGTATATTCTCAATAACTTTCAATAGTATAAATTTTTCCAGAAAAAATGATATTGATCAACAATTATACTTCTTTACAAAGTACTCCTTTCTTGTCTTCAATAAGCTCTACATGGTTGTTAAATGGTTTGCTTATAAATTCGTTTCACAAGTCATGCTTCTTTTAGGAAACAGTGATGTGTAATAAACACCTCAAATTCGAAGCATTATTTTTTTTTTTCTTTCAGCGTGCTATACAGTTTTTCCTACCCTACCTTAATGGCTCTGCCAATCATAGAGAAAGACAACTGACTCATTTCAAATATCCTTTCTACTGACTTTTCACATAATGTTAATGATTAAGTCCATGCCTTGTATTTCTGATATTTCACAGATTTATCTTTTCCTATCTTTCCTCATTAAAATTGCCTCAACTCATTCTCCTACTTAACAATTTGTGTAATATCACAGGTCTCCATTTATTCCTATTTAATTGTCCAGGAAATTAATTTATCAGTTTAATTCCATTCCATTTCAAATTAATACTATCCTACTAATTAAAACTCTATAGTAAGTCAGAGGAAAACAAAAGACGTTGGGTATTCTGACTTCTGTCCACCATCATCTCTCCTTTACCACTGATTTGCCATCATTTGGCAATTTGCACTCTGGTATTTTTTATTCAACATTTTCCCTAGCCTTCCTTCGAGGATCAGTTTCAATATTAACCATTCTGGGAAACGTTCACTGACTCTTTTAACAACTTATGACCCTTGCCCCATGTTTGCGTTAAATTTTGCATGCATCTCTACTATAGCAGGCCACTTTTCACAGCAAGGGTCCTGATTGTGTCTTTGCTGGTCTGTTGGCTTCTCAACAGTGGAGGAACGTCTTTTGACCGAAGTTTCACAGCGAATGGCACCGTTAGTGGCTGACACTTAATGATGTTAATAATTCATTTAATGAAATTGCTATTTTTTTCATTTTATTTATATATCATTTAATTTTATGAGAAGAAACATTAGGTGGTGGTTCAGACTCTATAGCCCCATTTCAAATTCTGGCCCTGCTCCTTATTAGATGTATACTTTGGATAACTAATGTCTCCCTGGGCTTCATTTCCATCATTTATCAAATGGGAGTGACAACAACATCTATGTCAGAGGAGTTGTGGAAAGATTGCATGAGGACACACACACTAGCTCTCTTCAAATTGTACTTTGTCCCCAGCAAGGGTTAAATAAGTAGTATGATTAATTTTTTCATGCATTATTACTACTATTTATTTTATTAGTTTAAAAACACTTATTTACAGAAACATGAAATTATAAAATAAAATAATCAAGCTAGAAATAAAATAAGCATATTTGAGATATATAAATATTCTAAATTGTATTAGAATTGCATCACAGCTATTTTACAAAGTAGATTGTCATTCCTTTATTCAATACACATTTCTTACTCTGCAGTTTGAGCTAGACACAACTATCAACTTCAAAGTAATGAAAATTTGTAACTACAATGATGCTATTCAATACAGTCAAGAAAGACAAGCAGTCAGTGTGGAATGTGTTGTTAACAAAGGGGCAACACATAATATGTAAAGGTTCCACCTTTATTAGAGGCAAGACAAAAGTTATTTTTTTAATTCTTAACTATATAAATTGAAAACAAAACTCTAAGTTTTCATATTATAACTTTAGTTTTATTTTAAAGTGTGAATCAAAAATGCAGCAAAAAATATATTCCTATAGTTACGATTTGGCTTGCAAACCAGTATCAGCTTTGATAAGTGAAATCCACAGATAATGCAAAGCTATTGTATCCATTAATTTTAATATTCCCCACACTCAGTACTACTTACCATAGTTCACTGAGCAGCAAAAATTATGAATTTGAATTTGCTTTATTATCCTGTATCCTATTTAGATAGGAGAAGAGGTGTCAACACCCTCAAGGCAGACAAAGAGGAAAAGATAAACGACGAATGAAGCTGATAATTAAAACCATTAAAATGTAAAGATCTTAGTGACAATTTAGTACAAATGTTTGATGTTAGAGAGGAAGGCACTGTGGTCCCATGTGGGCTGGGATCAATGTCACCAGCTAGTTGGCTACAGAACAGGAACTAGAACCCAGGTGTCTAAACAACGATGCTCATTAATTTACCCTAAATAAAATGACAGCTGTGCCATATTTCAGACACATAAGCCTTTCCCTCATTCTGTGACACGTTCCACAGTTCAAGGTCAGTAATTAAGGGGAAGTCTTTCTCCCAGTGCTTTCATTCCTGAAGAAAATCACATGAGAGGACTGGGGTGGAGGAAGAATAGTAAAACCCCAAAGGAATAGAAAGAGGATGGCTATTGTTAGGAGGATGAACAAGCACAGATTTTAAATTAATCTAAGTGAAGAAGCACAGGATTTTAAGAAAGACAGAAATGTTTCAAACAATGGATATATTTCAATTGTAAGGCCAATGTATTAATATCCATTACCATAAATTCACAATTCAAACATATAATTGCTGAATTATTAAAAAGATAATAAAATTGTACAAAATCTAGTATCCACAAATGCATAATTTTTTCTCTTCTTCTCCAAATAAAAATAAGGTGTCATTTGCATATTACTTCCCAAGTGAATCAAACCTGTGTGTTTAACGTTAACTAAAAATGGGTTTACACATTTTTCAAAAAATGAGACCTGATGTACTTCATTTCGAGTTGCATGAAATATGAAAAATAGGATTTTCATAATGTTTCCTATTTTCTTACTTATAAGACACATGCCTATCTCTGTTTTATCATTATTTTTCCAATCATCACAATTATGTTTTACAAGCTGAGAAAATAGTGAGGCAATCTTTGAGGAGTCTGCACCTTGTGAGATAGCAGGATACAGTACCTGTATTTCTTATTCAGGAAACATTTTTCTGTTACTAGCTTTGTGATAATCATAGTGTGCACCAAAATAATGCATGCTTTATTTTATTTAAGCAATATAATTGATGGGTATTTCTCTACAGGTGATTGTGGTATTTAAAAAATACTTCACACGCTGTGTTATATTAAATTTGTCATTTTGTGCTATCAGTTTCATAACACACTTAGAATTAAGCTCATTTAGAAACATGCTAACTATACAAGGAGAACTGATACAAAGATGTAATTATCTCAGAAACTGAAGATATAATTTTTATCTCAAATGGTTCACCAAAATAACTGAATGAAAGAACAAAACCAAAGAAACCATGATCAAAGAACAAATCCACAAGTCCTTCAATTACATTTAATATCCTGACACCACTCTCAAGAGTCATAGCGTACAAGTATAAATATATTTTTCTCAAATAGATGAATTGATCTAAAGATTTATTTTCTTTAAAATGAGAACCAAGATAATACTTGTCCTGTTAGTATTGAAATGTAAATTCTACAGACAGAAGAGAAAATGAATAGAAACTTTTCATAATGAAAAAAGAGCAAAAATGAAACAATTTCAGAACATGAGATTAAGAATAGTTAATATGGCATGTTGTTATCTTCAAAATATAAAGTGGTCAAATTATAAGATATAGGCATGAAAAACTGATCAAACAGTGAAAGCACAAATTTTGATGAACTGACAGAGATTAGTAGTATAACTATATACATATATGTGTATACATATACATGTATAATCTTTTCCCTTCTTTCTTTTCTCCTCTCCCTCAACCCAGTAGCTCTTGCCCTATGAGCAGTTGCTTTCCCTTTTTACTTTCATAATATCTATTGTACATTTTGTATCCTATTTACTCTTTCAGTTTTTATACTAGGAAGACAATATGATGTTTATGCATGAGAACTTGATTTATTTCACATAGGAGTGTGGTCTTAAGTTGCATCCATTTACCTATAAAAGATTTGACTTTATCCTTCTGTAAGTGAATAGTACTCATTTGCATAAAAATATCACATCTTTTTTCATCCATTCCATGGTTGATAGGCTTTTGGGTTGTTTCTAAGATTTAGCTGCTAAGCATTGTGCCGATGTAAACGTGGGTATACATATATTATCACTGTGGTATGATTTTTTCAGTTCTTCTGGGAAAATATCCATAAGGGAATAGCTAGATCAAATGGGACCTCAAATCTAGTTTTTTGAGGAATCTCCACATTGATTTCCGTAGTGATTGTATTAGTCTACACTCCCACCAATAACATAGAGAAGTTCCTTTTTCCCCTGCCAGCATTTGTCATTGGTTGATTTCTTGGTGACAGCCATTCTTTCTGGAGTGAAATGAAATCTCAGTGTTGTTTTAATTTCCATTTATTGAATGACCAGCGATGCTGAACATTTTTTCATATATTTATTTGCCACTTGTATTTCTTCATGTGAGAAGTGCATTTTCATCTCAGATGCTCATTTTTATACTGAGTCTTTGAATTCAAGGGCCTGATTTTTTTCAGTTCTTTATATGTTCTAGATAGAAGTCTTTTGTCTGAAAGACAGTTGGCTAAAATTTTTTCCCATTATGTGGGTTGTCTTTTCACTCTCAGTGATTTCTTTTGATGTGCAAAAACTTTTAATAACATGAGTTTCCAGTTGTTGATTATTTGAAGTATTTCAATGCAATTTGGGTTTGGCTTGTGAACTCCTTGCCTAACCCTATGTCTTCAAAATTTCTACCTACCTTTTCTAGCAGTAGATTCGGTGTTTCTGTTTTAATTAGATCTTTGATCCATTATGACTTTAGTTTAGTCCATGGTGATACACATGTGTCTAATTTTAGTCTTTGGCATATGGAAAGAGAAATTTTTCTGTATCATTTATTAAAGAGTCTATCTTAATAAATGTCATAGGCTATCTTTCTTCCAGGGAACATGCTTGGCCCCCTTGTCAAAGACAAGGTGGCTGAGTGCTTTTTGAGTTTTGTCTGCACGTTTGAATCTGTTCCATTGATCCTCAGGCCTCTTTTTTTGGCCAGTACAATGCTAATTTTATCACAGTAGTTTTGTAGTATAATTTTAAGATGGATTGTGGTGCCTTAGCTATTCTAATTCTCTTCACGTTCAAAATGAATTTTAGGAGTATTTCCTGTAGATCTGTGAGGTATACTAATGGTATTTTGATAAGGTTGCATTAAACCTGCATAACAGTTTTAGGAATATGACCATATTCACAATGTTGGTTCTTCCTATTGATGAGCAAGTGATATCTTTCCATTTTATGATATCCTCTTTAATCTCCTTTTTCAGAGTACTATAATTTTCAAGACAGGTTTTTTACATTCTTTGTTAAATTAATTCCCAAGTATTTCACTTTTTGGATGTTATTGTGAACAGTGTTACAACCCTAATAACTCTCTCAGTGAATTTGTAGTTAGTGTACAGGAATACTATTGATTTTTGAGTGTTGACTTTGTATCCAGTTACACTGTTGAATTTGCTTATTAACTCTAGTAGTCTTTTGGCGGAATTATTGAGGTCTTTTATGTAGGTTCTCTATCATGTCATTTTCAAATAATGATAATTTGACTTCCTCCTTTCCTTTACTTATTCCTTTTATTTCTCTTTCTTGTCTAATTGCTCCAGCTAATGTTTGCAGAACTGTATTGAATGAGAGTGGCAATAGTGCACCTCGTCTTGCTCCTGATTTTAGAGTGGAAACTTGCAGTTTTTGTCCATTTTGTGTGATGTTGGATATTGGTTTGTCATAGATAGCTTTTATCAGAGTGAGGTAGAGACCATCTATTTCAACTTTCTCTAGAGTCCTTATCATGAAAGAGTGTTAGACTTTATCAAAAGCGTTTTCTGCATAGATTGAGATGATCATGTGTTTTTTGATGCCTCTGTTGATAAGGTGTATTGCATGTATTGATTTGTGTATGCGGAATCATTCTTTCATTTCTGGGATGAATTCTACTTGGTCATGCTATATAATCTTCCAATAATTTGCTGTATTCTGTTTGCTAGTATTTTACTGACGATTTTTGCATCTATATTCATTGGGGAGATTAGCCTATAAGTCTCTTTTTTGGTTGGGTCTGTCTCTGGTTTTGATATCACAATAATACTTGCCTCCAGGAATGATTTAGGGAGAATCACTTCACTTCCAATTTCATCAAAGGTTTTGAGGAGAACTGAAATTAAATCTTCTCTAAATTTCCTATAAAATTCAGCACATCAGGACTTGGACTTTTCTTTGTTGGTAAGTTTTTAGTTACATATTCAATTTTATTAACATATTGGGATATTCACAATGTTTATATCTTCGTTATTTAGCTTTGGTAATTCACACATTTCTAAGAATCTGTCCATTTCTTTGATGTTTTCCAGCTTATGAAAGTAAAGATTTTTGAGGTAGATATTGACGATCTTCTGAATTTCCACAAGATCTGCAATGATTCACCCTTTTCATTACTCATTGCATGAACTTGATTTTTTTCTTTCCTTTTCTTGATAAGGTTGACTAGTGGTTTGTCAGTTTTACTTATTCTTTCGAAGAATCAACTATTTGATGCATTAATTCTTCATATCTTTTTAGGTTTAAATTGTGTTCATTTCTGCTCTGATATTTATAATTTCCTCTCTTTTATGAGTTTAGGGTTTGACTTGCTCTTATTTTTCTAGAAGCTTGAGGTTCAGCATTAGATTGTTTATTTGTGCTTCCTGATGTGATAATTTATTGTTATATATTTCCTCTTAGGAGTGTTTTATTGCAGGTTTCAATATGTTGTATCTGAATTTTTATTTGATTGTAGATATTTTTAAATTTCTTTTCAATTTAATCAGTGACCCATTGATTATTCAGGAGGGTGTTATTTGATTTCCCTTTGTTTACAGTTTTTTACATTTTCTTTTACTATTAATTTTTATTTTCAGTGCATGGGATCATTTCAATTCTTCTGCATTTAGTTAAGCATGTTTGATGAGCTAGTATATGCTCTATTCAAAAATGTCCCATGTGTAGCTGATAAGAACATGTGTTCTGTTGTTGGGTAGAACACTGCACATATCTTCTATTTGTTCATGTTTTTTTAATTCAATTTTGTTCTTTCTTTGCCGACTTTTTGTCTAGTTGATCTATGTCTTTGCAACAATGGAGTATTAAGGTCTCTCCTTGCCATTTTGTTATTGATTATTTGATTTCCCATGTCTATTAAAATTTGTCTAATATAGTTGGGTGTTCCTGTATTTGGTGCATATATATTTATGATTGTTATCATTTCTTGAATTTTTCCCCTGACAAGTATGTAGTGAACTTATGTTTTTTGATCATTTGTGGTTTGAAGTTCACATTATCTGCAAACAGAACAGCTACCCCTACTATTTTGTCTGTTGCTATTGCATGGAGTCTTGTTTGGCCTTGATTTTCAGCCTATGAGTTTCTTTATGAGTTAAATGTGTTTCTTGTATACAGTATATTGTTGGATCTTGTTTCTTGATCCATGATGCCATCTATTTATTTTAACTGGTGAATTGAGTACATTTACATTGATGGTTATAACTGATATGTATTGGCTTATCTTTGTCATGCTATTTTCCTGTTGTTTGTTTCCTGCTTTTCTCCAATTTTAATTGCTTAGCCTGCCTGGTAGTTTCTTCTTCTTATTGTTGTTCTGAAAGTGGTGGTGATTTTATTTCTATCTAGAATATCTCTCAGTATTATTTCTAAGATTGGTTTTGTGGACATGAATTTCTTCATTTGTTCCTTCTCATGGAAATATCTTATTTCTACATTCATTTTGAAAGACAGATTTGCAAAGTACATCAATCTGGGTTGGAAGTTGTTTTCTCTCAGGAGTTGAAATACTTTACTCCAAGCTCTTATTGACGTAAGAGTTTGTGTGGGGAATTAGAATCAGCTGTGATTTTAATGGGCTTTCCTTGATAAGTGTTTCCTGTTTCATTTTTCTAGCAGATTTTAATATTTTGCTTTTGTGCTGAATTTCTGGGATCTTGATTATTATATGTTTGAGTGTGGATTTATTTAATTATGGCTAGAGTTCTACATGCCTCACTTATCTGTATGTCAGTTTCTGTTCCCATGCTTGGAAAATTTTCTGCTATTACTTCTGCAAATATTTTTCAAGCCATTTACATTGACTCCTGTGTTTTCATTGACACCTTCTATGGTTTTTCCTACATCATCTTGGTGCTGTTAAATTGTTATTTCATGGTTCTCTGTTATTTTTAAGAGATTTATTTATTTAGTTAGTTAGTTAGTTATTTTTGTGCCAGGGCTTGAACTCACATCTTGTGCTTGCCAGGCAGACTCTTACGCCACTGAGTTAAATCCCCAGCCAAGAGTTGTTCAATTTTTGATTGCTTGATGTGATCTCATCTTCAAGATTTTAGTCTATCTTCAATTTCATTCAAGTGGTTTTGCCAGCTTTCAAGGGAATTTTTAATTTCTTGGCTATCTCTTTGAATTTGTTTCATGCATTCTATTTCTTTCTTATGTTGTTCATTCAAGGTTTCCATCATTTTTCCCATGCTCCAGTATTTTTTTATCTATGTCTTCTCTAGTTATTCTAAGAAATTCATTCCTGAAAGTAGTTATTTCTTTTCTTTCTTCTGAAACATTATTTTTGATCTAATTTCCTCTTTGGCCTCATGGATTTGCTTCTTTACTTCACTTCCTGTCTTTTTGGAAATTCTACGTGTCTGTCTTCCAGTGTCTTCTATATCAATGTCTCCTGTGTTTTTCTCAATGGGCTGCAGATTGCCTTTTGCTTTGTCCTCTTGTCATTTTCACTTCTTGGTTCATATTTAGGTCTTTTCAATCTCACTAGCCTCATCTGTCCATTGTGTATGTCTTAGTCAGTGTCCTACTTTGTGGCTGACATTCACCCAGTTGCCTGGTTCCACAGTGTAGGGAAGGGACCAGTCACCTGAATTCCTCCTGTGTGTTCCAGTGGGTGACTCCTGGATTCTTCCTGGGCTGACTAACCTGAGAGTACTGATATGAACCAACCCTAAGCTCATATTGTTACTGCTCTCCCAGAATTTCCTAGGCTGCTAGATACACCTGTCCATGATGTGCACCTGAGTTGATGCCTTACTGTGTCACTGGGGGGTCTCACAGACCCATATGTGGTGCTCCACTCAGATAGAGGGTTCACCTGCACTCTTGTCAGCCCTCTGATGTCCTCCTGGTGGGGAGAGGAGTCACAATACTCTTGCCATTCTGCCAAGGTCCTTCAGATAGAGAAAAGGCTCACTCAGACTCTTTCTGGCCCACCAAGAGAGGGAGGGGCTGTCAAGGCTGCCAGTGGTCCACCAAGGTGCTCTTGCTGGAAGTAGGGGTCTCAAATGCTCCTGCCAGCCTGACAAAGCCCTCTGGGATGAGGGAGGGCCCACTTTGTCTCTCATAGGCCCACCAAGGTCCACCTGTTGGGGAAAGGGTTCCAAACAGAAGTTTTAATATGTGATATTGGAGCATTAGAAATCCTTATACCATGAAATAAAAATTCAAGTATTGATAACAAAGTTTATAGATAATCACTAACTTAATTGCACCTAATTCATTGTACACAAAATTTGAGCTCTGAAAGATATTTGCTTTTAGCTTTAGCTCTTAAAAAGCAGTTCTTCAGATACAGTGGATATCAATAGGACATTTTAATTAGTTATTTTCCAGCTTTCTTTTCTTCTAACAATTTCCACTATGACTTTATTCTACCAGTTAGCCAGGTTACGTGAAGTATGTTGTTGTTTGAGTCTCCTCCTGGCTTCCTAAGTAGAGTTGTGCTATCAAACTTCAGCATAAAATTCAAAAGGTTTCATGGAAAAAATGTAGCCTTATTTTGAAAATTCTTTCCATAGCAAACACTTCATATTGAACTGCTTCTTATAACTCTGCTGGTCTCAGACAGCAGTTTATTACCTCTATCCTATTCATTCATTCTGCCCATGACCCTCCATAGATGGCTTCACTGACATGTTTACCCTTGTACTCTTTTCTCTGCAGTCCATTCAAAATAAATGCATTGATTTTCTACTGTGCACTCGACACTAAGTTTATACACAATGAATATCCATTCTTATGCTTGTAGAATCAAACAGGAACACAGATTAAAGAAAAATGGGGTCAGAGAAAGAAAAAATACGTGAAACAGACAAATGTTATTGCAAGGTGTGCTGAATACTGAAAAGAAGAATGCTGGTTTTGGTATCAGAATACCAAAAAATTACTAATACACTATGTAATGGTTATGATTATCAGCAAAGATTTTCTCTTTTATACATGACATTGAGACCTAAACAAAGAGCAAGAGGGAGAGTATCTCAAAGTAATCCCCCTTTTAATCCTTACTTGCTTACTTCTTATTTTAAAGCTGATTTTCAAATTGCAGATAACTGCCTTAGGTAGTGTACATTTTTATTTTCTATAAAGAACAAGAACTTTATTTGGTCCTTAGTGACATTCTGATGTACTTGGAATGACTCCTGTTGAAGGGCAACTTTAAATTGAATAGTGTTTTGTCTAAAGGCCATTATATCATACCATTACTTTTATTCCACTCTTTTATTGGTGAGTGTCCTTTATAGAAAATGAGAAATATGTCAATTACACAAAAAATATATAAACTAAAGTCACACTGCTCAAGGAAAGCCATCATTTGGCATATAGTTTTACTGAAAATTTCTTACAAGTGTGTTTATATACCACATTGGTATCATAACTACATTTTTGTTTCACATTATGTATTTATATGTATCATAACACCCATATAATTTAATAGCTATATATACAGGTACCTTTTCAGTTTTTACCATTTTCCCTGCAAAGGGAAAACTACTGTCTTTTTTTCCTGTTATAAGATCCTACATTAAAATTTTGAATGAAAGAATATGATATCATTTAAAATATTAATGAACTGCACATCTCATAGAAATTTAAGTTTTCAAAAACATACAAGATAAAATTATAAATCTTTCTGATTTTGGTATAATTTATAAATGAATATGAATATTAATTTATTTAAGTCTGGTTTTAAAACATTTATTTCCAAATCTTAAAAGTATCTAAAATTTGCTTTCCAATATAGTGTAGCAAAAATAAATTATTTCATTCATTTATTTCACCAAATAGTTACTCAGTTGTTTTAACACTATTTGAAGAACATTTTATCACCACCAATAAAAATAGCACTCTAATAATATGCAAAATTTACATGCTTTAAAAATGTATACATTTTATAGCATTTTTGATGATTTTCCACCAATTTGCCTGGCTAGCCTCTTGCTACTACAATACTACTTCAATAATTATTTATTTTTAAATATTTTTAAATCAAGTTAACACCCCCATTTTAGTTTTCTAAAACTACATAATGGATCATCTCACACATTTAGGCTGGCAGATTAATTTTAAAATAATTTCTATATGAATTTTTTTCACAATAGGCCCTCAGTAGGAGGTGTACAGTGAATGAGGTCTGTTCAATTTATTTCTTCCTTTTATTAGTAAATGTTTACAGTTCACAATGCTTGCATTCCTTTTTGGGTGTTGTATATAATACACCACATCTTAGCTCCTTCTTTTTATCCCTTTTTTCCCTTTCTCTCTCGCTCTCATGATCTTTTTCAGATTTCAGAAACACCTACTTCTCTATTTCCTAGAATCCATCTTTTAACTTGCTCTTCCTTTATCTTGGATTTCTCATGTAAGAGAAATAATACTAAAAGTGCAAGCTCATGAATCTCTTTGGCCTACTCTTCTAAACTTTGAACACATTTATACCATCGTTATTGCCTCTTTCTGAAGCTGATGTGGTTGTCCTTTTTTGTTAATAACTATGAATTGTGATGAAAAGTTTAGTGAATTTTTTTTTGCTAAGCGCTATTCAATGAAGTCATGGTCCTAAGCACACTACCATGTGTCCCCACCCATCTTTCTTTCTTTCTCTTTCATTCTCTTTTTCTCTTTCTCTTTCTCTTTTTCTTTCTTTCTTTCTTTTTTCTTTCTTTCTCTCTCTTTCTTTCTCTCTCTCTCTCTCTTTCTCTCTTCCTTTCTTTTTTACCAGATACAGTGCCATGCAAATTCAGCTTTATTCTGCTTTCTTCAATGTGAAAATTGCCAATAAAGGTTAAAAGAAAGTTTTGAATCAAGGCCACCAAAGCAGTTTAACTAAAGACACTTATGAAAGAGGACTTCCAAAACTGCTTCAGAAACTGTCGATAGCAACAGGAGAAGAATGTGCAAAGTCAGAGGGAGCATTTTGAGGGACTGGGTGTCAAAGCACTTTTCACAAAGCTAAGTCTCCCAATAGGACTGTCATGTCGCCATTTGCCATTTATTCATAACACTTCCTCAAATTTCCTAAATAATTGTCAACATAAGTAAGTTATATACTTTGTTTTTGTTGTGGTCATGGTGGTAATAGTAGTGCCAGGGATTGAACCCAGGACCCAGCACCTGCAAAACAAGCATTCCACAACTGAGGAACCCTTCTGCTCCTTTGAACATGAATAAATGTGTGTGTGCATATACATTTCTTAGACTTCTCTGAAAGTTTATTCAAGGTGATTTAAATTTTGTTTATATCATGAATAGTTTAATTTTTCCATCATATTATCTATCTGGATATTAAACCAATATGAAAATTACTAGTTGGAATGTTTGCTTTGTATCTAGTTAATTAATGATAATTTACATTAATTGACAATAATGAATTGATTTGCCTGTTTTTTGTAGATAGACAACTACATAATTGAGCTTTGAAGATACTCTTAGTACTTCCTTTCTCCTTGATTATCACCTCTGAAAATTTCCTGGCTTTACTGTCTGCAAATGCTTAAAAATAGTGGTGATACCATTCCCCTTGATTCCCCTTGCGATAACTTCTGCTTTAATGGGTAATTTCTGGCTGAAATATCTATATACTTAACATTGGCAATTTTCGAGGCATTATGATAAGTTGGAAAAATTTCATTTTACTTAAATGAATAGCTATTGGATTTTATCAAATACCTTTAATCTTCTCTTAAGATGATCATCTTTTCCTTTATGAAAAAACTAATTAGCATATATCTTAATGTTAAGCAATTTTTACATCCCGGAAATAAAAGGTCTTCTTGGAAATGATTTGCAAAAGTTGTATGCAACATTTTTGAACTTACGTACTCAGGCAAAATCACCCGGATGTGGAGTTTAAGGAAGGTTATATTTGTTAGCTTTTAGTTCACAATTTAAAATAGGTCTAGAAGTTACTTGTGAACATGCTGTCTTCTTCCTTGATCTGGACACATCTGATAGGTGATATTCGTCTAGATTTTTCCAGTGGAATGAAGACAGACATGAAATATCTAGCTCTCCCCTTTAAGCTTGCCAGCTAGCACAGGGTGCGTTTCAGCCCACGGTGGTCATGCTCCTCCTCCTCCTCACTTTCCTTTTCTCCCTTTCACCCCATTCCTTAGAACAGACTCGGACAATTTGCCTCAGTGAACGTCCATCTGGCTGCTTAAAGGCCACTTTCCTGCTGAGACAGGAAATGTGGCTCAGCTCTCTGCTGCAGCACTTCTGCCACTGCCCCTTCACTCCAGAAGCTGTTGTCCCATTTTTGACAGAGGAGTGGTCTCACACTAACATGGCTAAGAGCAGGAAATTATTTGCATACCAACCCCCCACCCACCGCAACTGCCCAAGCCCACATAAACTGGGATGATCATAGGTAGTCCTCTCAAAGATTCTCCAGTTTCACCCTGCCATTTTTCACAGAGACATGACAGCTGTCAGTCAAATAGCTTGGTATCTCTCCTCAACTATGGCAAGTGTGGCTGTCCTGAATGCCACACACCCACCTGAAACAGTCGCAAACCTGTATCTCGCCCAATCTGCAACCCTAAAGCTAGACATGGCCTTCTGGTGAATTGATCATCCATTGTTGTGGCAGAAGTCCTGTTAAAACACCACTTATGTGGTCTTTGAGATCTACTGTGACATCTCCCAGGTAGGCTTGGAAGATCTTGTGACTCTGTTCTGGATTCTTATCCTGCTTGTGTAGCTAGTAGATACTATATAAGAAAGAACAGCAAACTTTAGCGGTTATTAGCTCTGATAAGCTCTGAAGATCACCAGTCAGTAAACATAAGTGACAGAGATCAGCAACACACAGAGGTGACTGACAAGATCAAATGGCAATGGCGGTGAACAGCAGTAACAGTGTCACCCAGCATGAACAGGTTCAAACACAGTGATCAGGAACCACCAGAGATGCACTTGGCCAGCTCCCCATTTCTATCTGAATCAAGCACAAGAACTCTCAGCTGAGTGACAACACTTTCCTGGTGAGACTCAACTGGAAATCACTTTCTTGCTGTACTTTCTTTCATTGTTGATTTCACTGCCCAACTCCCATGCTGGTTTTCCTGGAAATGCTGCTTAAGTTACTTTCACATGAATTCTTTTCTCAGGATCTGCTAGTGAGAAACCCAATCTATGGTGCATGCTTGGAAGATGTTATGTAGCCTTCTCTTTTAATACTACTCCTTAAGATGAATGTAAACATTATGAACAGCAAACCAATAAAAACTCTTGAAAAATAAAGTCTACTGAAAGTAGAATTTCCATTCTCCAGGTGTGTCACTTAAGAAAACTGTTCCACATAGGACAAGTTGCCAGGTGTTATTAGTTGAACTCTCACATGACTGTATTGAAAGGCTCATTTCCTTTTAAAAAATGAAGATGCTGTAGAGATGCCAAGGTGGCAAAACTTTCTTGTTACCATGAGGTACAAGAAAAAGATAAAAATAAAGCCAACAGGAATAAGATAATGTAGACAGGATGAAAAGAAATGACATGCTTGTGAACGGCTGAACTGCTGAATTAATCTGCAAATACCTCTGCCAGTGTTCAGTGAAACAACTAAATGTCACTATGTTTAAAACTGTCTATTTTTACTTGAAAGTTCTCTCGATTGACACACTATATATAACAAAAGGGTCTTCAGCCACAATGCTGTTCAGAATCAAGTTTAGAAATTGGTTTCAGAAAATGGTAAACAAAAGCCTATGCGTGAGAGATGGAGTGTATCTAATAACAGTGGGCAACCTGCAAAGAGGACACAACTGATTCCCAGCATTGAGGAAATTCCATGACATACTTTGCAGAGGTAGTTAATGAAAGTGATCCAGGCAGTATGAAAAATAAAGCAAAACAGCACTTGAAAATTATCATATCGGAGGAACTATATAATCTTAAATTTTAAAAAATTAGGATTTACCTACAACTAAGTTTTCTTTAATAAGTAAAGACTTTAATCAAGTGGCCTTGTGATTTAAAATGAATTTGTTCAGAATTTAACTAGTTTTATTCTTGCTTTCATTATAGCTTATTCTTAACAAGATTGGTTTAGAACAACATATATAAACATATATAAATATATATATACATGTATGTTACTTAAAGATTCACTCACAATTTAAATTAAAAATTTAAGTATGATTAGAAACTCATTTGACTGTGCTATTAATGAATAATTACTGTATTTTCAGTTCACAACTTAATTTAGCCATTAAATGAAAGCTTTTGCAGCATAATCACCAAGAGATTTTTTAAAAACCCAATAATTTTCTAATGTAGATTTTTCCTGTATATTACCACTCAATATATTAACATACTTTTTTGTATTAATCAGAACTTAAAGATAGAAATCAGTATCAAATTACACAAGATTAAATCACCAAATCTGCACATATGTTATGTATAAGCACATATACACCTACAGAATAATGAATGAAAACTTGTAATGAAATATTCCATTCACAGTAGCATTAAACATTTACAAATGTACAGGCATAATCAAATAAAAATAGCTGGGTCAAATGAAATTTCTGTTTTCATGTTTCGATTTCCATGGTGATTATACCAGTTTGCATTACCACCAACAACTAAATAGTTTCCTTTTTCCAAAGCTTTTGTTGATTTCTGTCTTTTTGATGATAAATACTCTAACTGAAGTAAGATGGAATCTCAGAGTGTTTTGATTTGCCTTTTCCTAATGGTTAAGGACTATGACCATTTTTTAAATATATTTACTGGCTCTTTGTAGTTAATATTTTGAATAAGTATTCTGAATAAGTATACAGTTTGTCATGGTTTATGTCAGTGGACCCCAAGCCTCATGCAATTATGAACCCAACCAAATCTAGTGTTTGTGATTGCTTTGTTGTCTAGCGCCTAAGGGTGGAGCCAGCATACAATGTAAAGGCTGGAAGGAGGTATCTGTCTCTCTTTCTGGTTTGTGTCTTGCTGTTTGTGGTAGCCATGAATGGCATACCTACCATGCTACCCTGCCTTGGAGCCAGCTGAGTATGGATGGAAACCTCCAAGAACTGTAAGAAATAATCTTTTCCTTCCCTAACTTTGGGCATCAGATATTCTGTCTCCACAGCGAGTAAAAAGTAACTAAGATACAGTTCATTTGCTTATTTCGATCGATCATCTGAGCAAGGGTTCTTTTTAAGCTCTTTTATATTCTAGACAGTCTTCTGTCATAAGAGTAGTAGGCAACTTTTTATACATTCTGTAGGTTGTTTTTTCATTCTGTTGATTCTTTTGCATAGCAAAAGGTTTTTTAAATTTGATATAATCCCATTTATTGATTGCTGATATTATTTCTTGAGTTATCTATGTTCTGTTCAGAAAGACTTTGACTCTGCCTACAGCTTGAAGCATTCTGCCTATGTTATTGCATAGTAGTTTCAAAGTTTCTGATTTAATAGCTAGGTCTTTGATCTATACATTGTACTGCAGTGATACATTCATACCCATGTTTGTAACATTGAATTTACAATAGCTAAACTGTGTTATCAGCCTACATGGTCATCAACAAACAAATGAATAAAGAAAACATGGCATTTATACACAATGAAATATTACTCAGCTACACAGAAAAATAATATGTCTCCTGCTGGAAAATAGATGGAGGTTAAGACTATCGTATAAAATGAAATAAGCCAGACAAAGAAAACTACATGCTTCATTGTTTATCTTATATGAAAACCCAAAATGTAAATAAAGAGTTATATTTAGGAGAGATGGTAGGAAAAGAGCAGTATATCTTTGAAGTTAGGAAAAAGATCAGGAGTGGGACAGTCAAGGAAAGGAGGAAGAATAAACTGATAGAAGATGATCAACATTATACATTTATATAGAGATACATATATACATATATACATATGTACATATATACATATATACATATATACATATATACATATATACATATATACATATATACATATATATATAGACATAGATACAGATATGTACATAGATATATTGATACATATACCAATTACACAAAATGAATACCTGGAAAATTTTTTCCCATTCCATAGACAATATGATAGTGTGATACGACAAACATATAGAAATTAGTTTTAATGTTAAATAGATAGATAAATAAATAAAACCAATACTACAAGAAATGAGTGCATGGAGAAAGATCTCTTATTTGACTTCAGTCTGGGCAACTTCAGTGACTTAGTAACAACCTGTCTCAAGTAAAATAAGGAAGCGCTGAGGAGATGGCTCAGTGCAAAGTTTCTGGGTTCGGTCCTCAGTAGATTTCCAACCACCCACAAAGGAAAAAGAAATGGCGTCATGAAAAGAAATCAAAACATGAAATATTTTGATATGTACAGTAGGCTTATATAAAAATTTTAAGAAATTTAAGCATTGCAATTAATCATATTCTTAAGTTACTAAACAGCTGATAAAATTATAAGCAAAATCTATTATTTTCAAATTCATACAGTGTTCTAGGCTAATTTAAAGAAGAAAGAGTTATTTGAAAACAAAGAGTTCTGTAAATAACCGTACTGCACCAGATATTTCATTATGGTTAAAAGTAATAAAAACTAGCACATTAATCACTTAGACAAGGTCAATATGCCAGAACAGAGAGCTCAGATAGAGACAGTTCTTCTCTTTAGTAAATATAAGTGGAAAATTATAACATCAGTTGTGTTGGGTTAGTTAATCAATTAATTGTATGGGACAATTGATTAGAAGTTTAGACCAAAATCTATGTTGAGTATACCTTGGTTCACAGCAAAATTAATCTAAGAAAAACCTTTTACCTGACTTTTGGATATGTAATAATTCATTAAGCATAAGTTTCCGGGAACATGTTGGCTTACACATGTAAAATAAATTAAAAACACAGTAAATTGCATTTATTGAACACTCACTGTGTGTCTGATCTTGTGCTAAGGACTTTCCTTGCCCCCTCTTCACAGAGAGCCATATGTGTTGCATGACATTTTCATTGTCTTTCTACAATTGAAGTTTAGAAAAGTTAAGACATATGCCCAAGGTCTCACAGTCAATAACTAATAAATCACAATTTCAAGCCAAGCAATTTTAAACTTCAGACTTCATACTCGGTTATGGAACTCGATGTCCCAGTTTGAAAATATCAGGCATTTGAACTTTAAAAACAACAGTATTTGGGAAATATTTTATAACAAATGTGTCATAAAACAGACCAATCATACAATAAGCATAGGACATTCTGCTTTCAGCATTCTATTCTCCAGTGTGCACAATTGAACTCTTCCATACTTCAAGGCCTGCGTGGAAGAAAATCATGAACAAAGAAGTTGTCCCTGTCTCAGGGAATAGCCAGGCCTGAGGCTGGTGGAGAGGGAGGAAGTTTACAGACTGAAATAAATTAATCAAACATTAAGTCCCTTAGCCACAAATATTTATTGGGTGTCTACTATGGATCAGTGTACAAGAAAGGCTCTGCCCTATGCAACTTACATTCTAGTAGGTTTGTGGAGAACACAAAACAAAACAAGTACTGTCTAATTTCAAGAGTCACAAAGGGCATGTGGAAATGTCAGCAGGCTGGGCAAGACAAGAGTGTGGTTTGCAAAAGGGGGCTATTTTAGACTGTCTACTCTATTTTAGACAGCAGAGATCTGAAAAAGAATGTGGGACTGAGATGCTAAGAAAATACTAGGAAAAAGAATATTCTGTCCTAAGAAATTTAAGAGCAAAAATTTGGAGATAAAGTAATAGTAT